>BLKR01008153.1:0-24936 GCA_011170035.1 Teleogryllus occipitalis
TGTTAAGGCTAAATGCACCAAAAAATACTTATAGGAAAAATCAATAGATCGCAGCACTATCACACGGAATTTACTAGATCGATAACGTCTGAACAAATTGTCCGATTTTCGATCTGTAAACGGCTTTGGACTCCTTGTTAAAATAGAATTCACGCTACGATGCCGTTTTTTCAAAAATATTTCCAAAAAAAAATTTAAAATGATTTCTCATAGTTCCGAGAAGAAATTAAAAAATGTGGGCTTATAGCGCGATGACGACGTGCTTCCTGAATCCAACGCCGTGTCAATCATGCAAATCGGACGAATAGGAGCGGCGTAAAGTGTAATTTCGGAAAAAGTACCTGATCCCTCCAGTTGCGTCACCCGAACCTCGACGCGGCCGAACGGCCAAACCCGGCGGCCTGCGGCTCGGGAGGAGGCATTGCTCTCAAGCAGGCAAGCCGGGCAGTCGGTTTCGTCCCTTTCAATCTCAATATATTTTTCTCCACTTATCAAACTAGTGATGCTGTAACACAACCAAACGGTCTCATATCATCTGTAATAGTTGTATAAAACTGTATATCTTGTTCACATATTTCCGTCTTCATACCATCAAAAAGTTATTTGAGGCACTACTCAAAATATCAATTCCGATTTGGAAACTGATTTCAAAAAGAAAATTGAACTAATTGTGTAGATACCACCAATATTCCATGTCCCAACATCTTATTTTACATACATTTTACTTCTAAGATCTTCCGTTATCATTCCACTACCAGAAAGAATGAGCCGAAATTACGCACGAGCTCTTTTTTCCTGCGACTCGATTTTTGATCTCAAAACGGCGTTTGTCTCCTTGATAGACTTCACCTGATGAATCTGTTTTCCCAAGTAAAATTTTAAAACTGTTTTCGTACTTTCGGACAAAATTGAAGAAGTGGTAAAACAGCGCGCAGGCGAGATGCATCCTGAATTCAACACTGTAACAAACATTAAAATCTAATATTAAGAATCGTGACATGTCCCAGCTTACTTAGTAAGTTATGTTGATATAAAATGATTCTGTTATATTTGTATAAACTTGATGATACAATTAGTTCAATTTTCTTCTTTTTTGAAATCAGTTTCCAAATCGGAATTGACATTTTGAGTAGTGCCTCAAATAACTTTTTGATGGTATGAAGACGGAAATATGTGAACAAGATATACAGTTTTATACAACTATTACAGATGATATGAGACCGTTTGATTGTGTTACAGCATCACTAGTTTGATAAGTGGAGAAAAATATATTGAGATTGAAAGGGACGAAACCGACTGCCCGGCTTGCCTGTCTGAGAGCAATGCCTCCTCCCGAGCCGCAGGCCGCCGGGTTTGGCCGTTCGGCCGCGTCGAGGTTCGGGTGACGCAACTGGGGGGATCAGGTACTTTTTCCGAAATTTCACTTTACGCCGCTCCTATTCATCCGATTTGCATGATTGACACGGCGTTGGATTCAGGAAGCACGTCGTCATCGCGCTATAAGCCCACATTTTTTAATTTCTTCTCGGAACTATGAGAAATCATTTTAAATTTTTTTGGAAATATTTTTTGAAAAAACGGCATCGTAGCGTGAATTCTATTTTAAAAAGGAGTCCAAAGCCGTTTACAGATCGAAAATCGGACAATTTGTTCAGACGTTATCGATCTAGTAAATTCCGTGTGATCTATTGATTTTTCCTATAAGTATTTTTTGTAAATCAGCCTTAAATGTAAATGGTTTAGGATTCAATTTCTTGGATTAAAATTTCAAGAGGGTTAGTTTGGGAAAATTAAAAGGCGTTTTTGTAGGTTTTCAAATCTTCTTGCAGACCAATTGTTTGAACAAGTGCTTAGTGCCCAAGAGAAATATGCATGGGAAACATTAAAAAATGTTTAAAATAATTTCACGAAAAATTTCAAAGCTGAAAATTTTGAAGAACTTGTGGAAAATTTGATATTAAAATTATAATTTATTTTTCTCTCTATATTTCTTCAATATACTAGAATATTTTGATCTTTGATTTTATATGAAATTATTGATTTTATATTAATATTAATATGAAAAATGTTTTGTCTTTAAAATCAAAAACCAAAGTCTGCCTTCGTACATCGTACTCTTACAAAATGGCGCCCTGCTAGGACTGATCACCATGTTTATTCACTGTGTTTAATTTATGTTACTTGGGTAAGTACTCTATTTAAATAAATACTTTTATTAACATACAATGTAGGCTTTCAAGGCCGGTTTCTAAATTATTTGACGTTTCCGGGTTTGTAGGCCGTGGTCTAACGGAGACTTGTCCATAAGTTTCCCCTGCAACTGTGGCATGCATCTTCAGTGGCGTTGCTGGCGGGGGCCAAGTGTTCTGCCTGGCAGCACCGCGTCAACGCGAAACGTATGGACAAGTCTCCGTTAGACCACGGCCTACAAACACGGGAAATGTCAAATAAATAATTTTATTGTTCAAGTAGATTAAATACTTCCTTGTATTATGTAGTTATTCATATATTAATGTGTGAATTTAATTTTAATATTGTAGAGCCACTTATGATGGGGAAGAAATTCCCAAAACACGTGTATGGCTGAATTTTCTGCACAGTAAATTTATATAGCCTACTATTGTGGTTGATACTTATTATATCCCGGATAATTTAATTATGAATTACCGCAAGATCTCCACTGACAGATTTTGCAGAATATTCTAGTATATTGAGGAAACTTTGATAGACTTGAAAATAATTATTTGAGTTTTTAGAGGTATTTAACATGCAGAACCTGGGACATTTCCAATATTTTCTCAAAAATAAATCCACTTTCTTTAAATTTTTTGTATGTGTGCACATATAAAGATGACGTAAGTCCGAGTTAACTCAGAACTTTGGAAAATTGGAAACGTATGAAATAATTTCGATTCCCTGGGTAAATTACATTTATTGAATTTAGAGATTTTTATTTTAAAAAAATATGTTCTCTACAATTAGTTCTTTAATTAATGTCAAAAAATACACAAATGAAATATTTAAATATTATATCAAAATATATGAAAGTAGGAATGTATTAGGGCTGAATTGGGACCGCGTTTGCAATGAAGTTGATAAATACATAGGAAGCTCACGATCAAGAGAAGCCTGGAAAACTATTTCAAAATTAAATAAAAATCGTAATGAAAGAAGAATTCTGAATCAGATTAAACTCCGACAATGGAAAGAACACTATTATAAGTTGCTCACCGAAGATAGACCTCAATTCTGTCAAGTCAGTTACACTGGACATGCAGAATCACAGCCTCTGTTAGCTCTCACATCTCAGGAAGTTATACAAGCTCTGAAAAATTAAAAGGAATAAGTCAACTTGTCCTGGAGGTTTACCTATCAAACTATTAAAATATGCATCAAGCCTTGTTTTAGATTATGTGACAATGTTATTTAACAGATGTGTTTTAACCAATTGTGTGCCTGAAGAATGGACGAATGTATGGATTAGTTCCATTCATAAAAAAAGAAACGGAAACGACTGTTCAAACTATTGAGGAATTAGTGAAATAGCTACTATGGGTAGACTGTATGGACGGATTTTGACTCGAAGACTGGAAATAGAGAGTAATGAAATTGAGTAACAAAGTGGTTTTAGGACAGGAAGATCTTGTAAAGAAAATATATTCCCTATTAAACAACTTATTGAAAAGAAAATCCCAACAAATAGAAAATTACACTTCATTTTTATTGATTTCAGGAAGGCTTATGATAGTGTTCCTATAAATAAAATGTAGAGAGTCCTGACAAAAGTAAAGGTAAACCCTGCCTTGATAAATGTAATAAAGAGTCTCTATGAAAACAGTATGAGTCATGTTAAGATAAAAAATGAAGTATCAGAAGGATTTATAATAAATAAGGGTCTCAGAAAAGGATGTCCTCTTTCACCAACTCTGTTCAAGATTTTTATTGGCAAAATTATGGGAATGGTCCAGAAAATGTAGAAATATAGGAGTAACTGTTGGAAACGAGAAGATTTATAATTTCCTTTTTGCTGATGACCAGGTAATTTTGGCTGATGATCAGGACGATATTGAACATATGTTAAAGAAATTGATAGAAACATATATAAAATGGGGACTCGAACTAAATAATGAAAAATCAAGATACATGGTTGTAGGGAAATCTGGGAATGATCTAAAAACAGAAATAGGTATACTTCGATTAGTAAAAGAATTTAAATATCTTGGAGTGACTCTTAATTCAGATGGATCTGATGATAATGACATTATAAAAAAATAAGCAAAGGAAGGGCAAATACTAGCAGACTTCATAATATTTTATGGAACAAGAATATTAGAAAGCAAACTAAGAGACAAATATACAAGACAATGGTGGAGAGTTGTGTGACATACGCCGGATCTGAAATTTGGGTTAAACAAGATCCAATAAACTCTCGGTTAAATGCTATGGAAATGAATTTTTGGAGACGATGTTGTCAGTATACCCTGTTTGATAGAATACCAAACGAAGAGATAAGACAGATAGTGATTTTTAAAAAAAATCTATTGCTTCTCGTTTGATAATAGTACATATACCTATAACATTTTGGATATGGCCATCCATAGCAAGGAATATTCATTCCTACTCGTGAACATGATCTATTTTTGAAGGGTGTTCAGGCTTTAACGTTTTGTCTGAGGTGTCATGGAAGTTAGGTTAGCGCTAGGAAAGGTGTAGAAAACAAGTTACGGTGGTCTGAGTCTATCCTTTGGGAACCTTGATTTAATACGGGGCCATGAAGCACGACGACCCAGATTAAATATTGTGGAACAGGGTGAAGAGTAAAGATTTTTAAAGAAATGGTCGGCTATTTTACTTATGTGTTCGTTTAGTGGCAATATATTGAGCTCGCGATGAATTTGGGAGTTTGGAATAAACCATGGTGCCTTGAGGGTCTTTCTTAGGAACTTATTTTGGAATGCAACTAACTTTTGGAGGTTACTGGGTGCTACGCCACCCCATACTGGACATAGGTTAGAGTGGGTTGAATGATTGATTTGTATAGTAATATTCGGCTTTCGATACTAGTGGCAGATCGAGAGTTAGTTAAGGGGAACATTTTTGATGTTTTGGCCAAGGCTTTAATAGCAGTTGCGTGGATGTGGGGTTTCCACGTTAGTCTTTTGTCAAATAATACTCCTAAGTACTTCACCGGTGAAGAGGTCCACGGAATGAGATTTCCCTTGATGCTAAGTTCGGGGGGATTTTTCGGTCGGCGTAAAGTAAATATTTTTGCTTGGCATTTGGTGTGATTTAGTTTTATTCTCCATTTCTGAGTCCATTTAATATAGCTGTTTAGATCGTTTTGAATATTCTCCTTTGCTATTATGATATCGCTATGAGAGGTGAATAGTGAAATATCATCAGCGTATAAAGCAACGTTGGGGTCGCCTTGGATTGGAATGTCGTGACTGAAAATGTTAAATAATAAGGGAGAGAGAACTGGTACTCCTGCGGCAATAGTGTGAGGGGTAGATATCTCTGTGTTGACTTTAACTACAAACGATCTGTTCGTGAGGAAACTTTCCGTGATCTTTAGTAGGTTTCGGGTATGCCTAAAGTGCGCATTTTGTATAGGAGGCCTTGATGCCAAACTCGGTCATATGCCTGACTTACGTCAAGGAAAACTGTCACTGTGTGTTTCTTTCGATGAAAACCGTTAGCTATGGCTTCAGTGATACGCAATAATTGATGGGTGGTGGAATGATTTGGTTTGAATCCGAATTGTTCCGATGGGATTGCTTTTATATTGTTGATGAATTTTATTAGTCTTGTATGGGTTAGACGTTCGTAGATTTTTGATAAAATTGGAAGCAGACTGATGGGTCTAAAGTTTTCAGCTATCCTTAGGTTTTTCCCCTGTTTGCAGACTGGTAAAATGACAGCTCTTTTCCAAGCGGTAGGAAAATAATTGCATCGTAATGATGCATGAAATATTGCAGTTAAAGCCGTTATAGTCGGTTTGCTCAGCATTTTGATGCAGACATTGTTAATACCGTCGATTCCTGGGGATTTTCTTACTTTTAGAAGTTTAATGGCTGAGATGGTTTCTGATGGGGAAATGAATTTTACGGGAAGTGCCGCAGTGGGGATATTAGTACTAAGGTAATTTTTATTTCCGTATTAAATTGTACATCGGAAACGGGAGGCGGTTTGAAGGTGTTCTCTAGATGTACAGCAAATGTTTCTGATTTTTCTTTATCAGAATAAATTGTTTCCGAACCATGTCGTAAAGGAGGAATTTTTACTTTTTCTTTAGTAAGTCTTTTAACGGTTGACCAAAGGTGCCTTGAGCTAGGGTGAATTTCCGCAATAAATTTATTGTAGTTCTGTAGTCGTAATTTATCGAGGAGGGTTTTTATCTTACGCGTTATCTGATTAACTTTTTTCTTAATATATGGTCGCCTTGTGTGTTGCCAGAACCGTCTCAGATTATTTTTTGTTTTAATTAGGTTAATTATATTTATGGGTATTGCTTTCCCTTTTGGAATTCCATAAGGTCTTGTCGCTTGTTTGAAAGACGCGATTATCGCTTTAGAGAATTTTTCTATTTCATTGTCAATTTCATTCGCGGTATTAAGATTTTTTGGATACGTATAATTGAGAAGCATTAACTCGGCATACTTATTCCAGTTGGTATTTCCTTTTAATTCATTGACGTTTGTCTTATCGATTGGCAAAGAAAGCGATATAACCACCGGGCAATGGTCAGAATCGAGCTCTGGTAATACACTTTGGTATATCGGAAAATTAATATCTTTAGTTAGAACAATGTCCAAAATGTCTGGGATAACATTGGGATTAGTAGCATAGCGAGTAGGTTCGTTTGGAGAAAATAATTTTATATTAGAGGAAGCTACAAATTCCGCCAATTTTTTGCCTTGCCATGTTGTTGAGTTACAACCCCACGTACTATTCTTGCTATTGAGATCTCCAATCATGATTGTTGGGCTATTTACACTAAAAATTGTTTGATATGCTAATAATGGGAATGTTTTGTTTGGAGGTTTGTATGATGCTATTATATTTAACGTTCTGGAGTTTAGGGTTATTTTAATTCCAACCGATTCGAGGTTCGCTGATAGTGGAGTCGCAATCTGTTCATGATTGAGTTCCTTGGAAATAAAAATGGCAACGCCACCGGAGGCTGAAACTTTTGTAATTCTATCATTTATATATGAAACGTAGCCTGGTATGTTGAACCTTTCCCCTGGAATCAAGTGGGTTTCTGTTACACAAGCAATTTTGATACCATGTTGTTTCATAAAGAATCTGAACATGTTTTCTTGACGCTTGAGGCCATTAGCATTCCAATTTAGAATCTTATTTTCTACCTGAATAGCCGCCATTTTTAACATGTAATGAAAACATTTCTTGTATCATGTTTTGAATTTGAGGAACTAAAGCAGACATTACTTGAGAAACGATTGATGAGATAATACTAGACCACTCCGGGAAATGAGAGGTGCCTTGTCTTGGCATAAAGGTTGGTGATGGGCGAGGTTGAAGAGGAGGAGAGATGTTGGCTGATAGAGGCACTATTCTTGGTGGTTTTGGTTTTGGGGAGACAGATTTAGTAGAAAACTCGTTTTGCGAAGTGGTCTGGGAGAAGCTGTTAAGTGACTTTACGTATTCTTTATAAAATTTGCAGCCTCTGTAATTGGCTGCATGGAATTCATGACAGTTTACGCACTGAGGTTGCGCATCTTTTACTTTTTTGCAATCCGTGCAATGGTGGTTTTCGACACATTTCACGCACCTCGGAATGAACCCACAATTTGCCTGTGAATGGCCATATCTCTGACAGCGTTTACACATAATTACTTTAGAATGTATTCTGCTTTGTACTTTTACAACACTATGGATAAATCTATTCAAAGAGAATATAGTTTTTGCCTCTCTATTATCCGTTAAATCTATTGCACAAACATGAATGGGGCAACGATCTTTGTTATACAATCTTTTCACATTTAAAATGGGAAAATTTAACCGAATGAGTTCATCGTAAATATCCTTTTCACTGTAAGTAATTGGGATATCTTTAATCACAACCGAAAGCGGTTTTTGACTAGGATCTCTGTATGTGAAGTACTGTTCATTTCCTTCGTCACAAAAGTTTCTGAAGTTACGGAAATCTTCAATTGATGTAAACATTATTTTAAATGTATTTTTGGATGGTTTTGTTGTAAAGTCACTTTTAGCAATGATTTGAATGTCCTTGATTAGTTTATTATAATCAGTTGCATAAATATTAATAGGTGGGACTTTCACTAGCACAGGTTCTGAAGTCACTGAACTTGATGATTCAGGGTCGTGGTCACTGAGTAAGTCGTACCTAGTCGATACCGGTACATTATAACGAATTTTGTTTTGGTCACTAGCTTTTCTCTTCTTGGTTTGGGAGTCGCTTTCTAAGGCTAATTCACTTACTTGCTTCATTGTAGAATCGTTTTGGGAGTTGTTTGTTTTACGCAGGCTGTCTAAGGTGACAGCGGCTGCGCCTTGTGAAAGCACACCTGGCTGGGACTGATGGTATTGAAGATGCAGATTTTGCTGCTGCATTTGTAGTTGGAGTTGATGATGATGATTTTGGTCTCCTAAGGTATGCTGAAGATGTTCGATTGGAAACATTGGCGTATCCAATGGTGTATTATTAGCAGCTTGCAACGCTTCGTTTATGATAATGAATATAGAGAGACAAGTGATCGAAAATGTAGAATCCAAACAACTCCAATGGTATGACCATCTAATGAGAATGCATGCTGACAGAATACCAAAAATTGTCTTTGAGTGGATCCCTTTCGAAAGAAGAAAACGAGGAAGGCCAAGGAAATCTTGGAAGTCCGTCATCGACTCGACAATGAAGAGAAGAAGAATAGAGGAAGATGCTTAGCGGAATAAAAAACATTGGCGTGTAGAGTGCGAGAAACGGTCATTAGAACTGTAAAATACTCGCTTAATAATAATAATAATAATAATGAACATATTAGGCGACTAATGGTAGCAGCTGCAAAAAGGCTATAGTAAAACTGAAAAACTGGCCCAGAAGAGATTAATACTCTAGCTGGTACAAGAAAGTGTTTTTAGCATCTCTACATCATTTCTCATTCCGTAAATTCAATTCCACACAAACTTCTCATGCACTGAAAACAATGGTCATATTTTGCTCATCTGAGATGTAGCCTTGCATTGCTTTACTAGCTGATGAACGTAGAAACATACTCCAACATCCTCAATTTCTGAATAACCTGCGATTAGAATATAAATATTAAAAACTTGTGAAATGACAATATAACATCTTCGTTTTTTCATTTACAGGTTTTGAGTACTTTCTGGAGGTGGAGTGGTAATAATTGGGCAACACTTTACAAGAAATCAGGCAAACACTTCTGTGATATGTTAGAATTTCTTGGGACCGACGTTTTGTTCACTGTATTAAAACATTCAGGTTTTGCGGAATATGTGTGTCCTGTTCCAAAAGTGAGTGGAAATGTCTTTATATTATATTCATGTGTCTGTGGTGTATTAAAACATTTTTGTTCCTCTGATTTTTTTACAGCCACGTTCTCCTCCATATTTCGTTATCAACTTGGTTCTAAACATTGCATTTGGTCTGCTTTGCTTGGTAACACTTTACTTTTTTTCGATTTTGGATTTTTTCGCGCGATCAATAATTAACATTCGACGTTTGAAATCCCGCAAATTCAGTATTCGTAACCTACAAAAGTCAGTCAAAAAGTAATGCCTATTTTTTCTACTTAAATAAAATTAGTGAAGTGAAGAATCTGAATTTGGTACTATTCCTCAAACCTTCTGCAAGCCATAGCTGAAGTAACTTCCTGCGTCAAAGTGTGGCGGCACAGCAGTAGTTTGCGAAATGGCCGACATTGAAATTGGCAAGAGACAGCATTCTGTGATTGAATTTTGAATTCAGGAGGTGAAATGCCCATTCGCAGTCCAGAATGGCTAAACGATGCACGCGATGATGCAGCAGTGGATGTCAGCACTGTTAGATGAGTTGCGTCGCCTATCTCCCTCAATTCATCTGCAGTCACCCGGGGGACACCATGATGTTACATACCTGCAGGTTATAGCGTGTAGTGACTGCAGTCACTGACCTGCCACTCCATTTTGCGTCAGCCAACTTTGTTTGCCCTTCAATTTCGTTGCAGAGACCAACCCATCATTTCAAATTTTCCAATTTTTTTTTCTGTCTCGTTTATGTAGTATAGCAAAAGTTAGATAATGCTGAAAAAAATCGATAGGAATTTTGACGTAAATACGACTACGCGGTCTTGAGAAGCCACTCATAAAGAAAAAGTGTTTATTTTTTTTTTTAAATGGTCGGTCGGCGGATCGATTGGTTGGTCTGCCTGTACTCCGATATTTTTTAAAGTTCTACCTCTCCTTCTCCCTCTCCTCCTGACTGAACTACTGACTGTGCTGACTTAACTCCTTGCATTACAAAACACCTGGTGATGCGACTGTATTGTATCGCGGAACGTTGTGGCTTTAGTGCATCGATGCTAATAAAATAACTGTTTTAAAATATGAATTGATTTGAGCGTCTTTAATTGAAAGGCACAACAGGGCGTGCAGGGCTGGTAGTGAAGAATGCGAGTCGGTCTAGGCGGATTAATAAGATAATTGAGTAATAAATATCCTGGGAACGCTCGTATTCAGGTAGTTTATTAATAAAAACAATAAATCGAATGTACCATAACGCAATAAGATTCAGTACACTTTCAATTATGTGTCTTCCTCCAATCACTCTTTAAACGGAGACGGGATTATGTATGCAAATTCTCCTACTCAAGTGAGATTAATCTGATATCTGATTAACAGATTGAACTGACTTCATACCAATTCGAGACAGATAATTTACGATTAATATTGGGACATATTCATGTACTAAGATATTAATTACTGAAAGGATCTCGGGTTATTAATTTGGGCATCTTCTCACTTGTCTTTAGTCTCGTAATAGTATATTCGCCGGCAATTGAGTAACTCGATAAATCATTCGGATCGATTATCGTTCCACAGAGGTACGGTGGGGTAGAACAGAGGCGAGTGACAAGGTAGGTCCAAAAGAAGAGGATGCCTATATCCAAATAAAAATTGAAAGGAAGAATTTGTAGTAAAGGGAACTTCTCATTACATTTTCTGACATTATCCTCTTACCATTTCGACTATAACTTTCAATCGAACTTTCACTACCGCTTGGGATGAATGTCACTATCATTTTCTGGAATTCTGATTATCTTTCAGGGAACATACGAATTTGTGGGAGGCCCCTCACGAGTACACTACCAAAAGTTCAAAACACTACCTAGAGGAAGATACAAAGCTAAAATTCAAATAATGAAAGAAGGAGCAGCAGAGCTTTGTTTTATTGGAGAAGCCGAAGTAGTTCCCCAAGACAGAAGGAAGATAATTTTCTGGCGCTAAGTTTATATAAGCGATGTGAGTCTGTCCTCTTTGGACAAACTTTGGAAGGTGATTTCCTAATTCAAAGAAGAGACAAAAGTTCAGATGTTCCCATCACGTCTTTCTTTTCACATTTTCAAATTTTCATTTAGCAATTACCTCTCAAAGTTTGTCGGAAGAGTACAATCTTAATCTGTATTTTGATACTAGGTAATCGAATTTTTGATAAATTCAGCATGTTTCAATTATGAGACGCACAAATTCACATTATAAGCACTCAGGTAATTGAATTTTTTTGCGAAAAATATGAATATTGTTCAGTTTATGAAATAAAAAATGCTTTTGTTTCATTTTGTTTTTGTGTTTTTACATTTTCATTATTCATTTGATATTGAAAACATGTGCATTGAATGTGGAGATAAAATATAAATATCTTTTATTTATTTTTTGAACTGGCAGCAAGGGTAAAATACAGCGGCCAGACACATGGGTCGACAGTTGAGCTCGCGCGGATTCATTGGCCTGAAGTCGAGTCGAAAGCATCACACTTGGTGTATGTTATGTTAGAAATAGTTAATATAGTTATCTTGTTGACAGTGCACTTTACCCTTTCTTTTTGGTATTGATGGATCAATGCTTCATTATCGTTGTATACTACGATTGAAACATAAAGCGAATTGACTTTTAATCAGGTGTGATGCACTGATTGAGCTTCGATTGGTCAATCGGAGTTCCAATGTTAAATATTAGGTTTTAACGATAACGATCTGAATGGCAAAATGCGTCTCAGCTGATCGCTGTCCAATCAGATAAATCTTATCTCCACAGGTAGTAAATTATGTCCTGTAACAAGTTATGTGCTCAGAATTCCTGTTTGCTTGATACCTCAAAAAAAGTTTGTCGCCCAAACGTTTTTCTGTCTGTCTGTCCGTCCGTCCGTCCGTCCGTCCGTCAGTTCGTCCATCCATCTGTTCGACTCTGTTAGTATTTCTATCCTTCTGTCATTAACGCTGGTGCCTAAACCGTTCAGCCGATTTTCTCGACAATTGATATTCTCCGAACGATATGGCTGATGTGATATTTGAAAGTGATATTTTTTTTGGAGGGGGGGGGCACTTTTATGAAGTTCTAGGGACAGTTTCAAAGAAATGAGTCCAAATTTTTTAATTATATTTTGCAGTCAGAGTAAAAGACGCTTAGGAGAATGGTGCATGTTTCATTTTCCTAGAAATTACAGTTGTTGTTTCTTTTAATTGTAAAAGTTAAATTTTCTTCAGCGTCTTCCTAGAACTAAAATATTGAAGACAGAGAATTCTTTCTTAATGAAATATATTTCTTAATGTCAGGTTTTCAAATTAGGGCATGTACAATTTTTTAAAAATTGAGTAGTTTTGGCACATTTTGTATAAATTATCGGCAATTTTTAATTCCTTGAACAATTTTAACTCAAAAAAGCACTTGAACCTGAATGGTGTTAAGAGACGCTTAAGAGAATGGTGAAGATCTTATTTTCATTGAAATCACTTTGTTGATCATACCGGTCACATAAACTCGTAGCTTTAATTCCTAAATTCTTACTAAGGGACACAACGCCCACTGTGTGTCACACAGGGGCAGTTGGGCTCAAACTTTTACGCGCAGCAATGTGTCTCCGATCACGTGTGAACAGTGCTCCACATTCACGCCAGTTACATGCAACAATTTTCATATCTTTGCGAAAGATTGTGTAGTGCAATGTTACTTCTATCAATGCAACTCTGTTAATTACTGAACTGATTTGCTTGTGTTTACATGTGAACAGTGCTCCGCACTCACGCAAGTTACACGCAACAATTTCAATATCTTTGCAATGGACTGTAATACAATGGCTGCTTCTATTAATACAATTCTTTTAAGTATTGAACTAACTTGGCTTGCGGTCGCGAACTATTATGATGGCCATATTCATGTGCCATGTTAATCTCTGCATTGCCGAAACATGTGTTTGTTGGCAATAATGATTGGAGCTGGAGTCAACAGCGTGCGTGCACAGACCTGCACGCTGATTCTGTGCACCAACGCCTTTTCGTGGCTGCGCTTCATTGAGGGCGTGACGTCACGCCTTGCACCGTGTACGAGATAACATCAACGCTGAACACCTGATCATAGATATTACTGTACGTCATGTGTTATGCTCCTTTACTTTTAGAATAGATGAGTTGTGTACCTTTCCTCTGAAGAAGTAAACTGTATTTTAGTTCCTTGATTTCTGGCTGTACGATAAAGTAAGCAATTTCCCATCTTTCCAATTTTACGCACGGAGATGCTTACAAAATGTAATCGTCTTCACAAGAGATGCAATCTTTTAGTTAAAACAATGTACTTATTCATAGTTTAATTATATATTGACATATTGAACTTGCTGTGTTTCTTTTATGTTCCCATAAATGGTGGCACTTCCTGCATGCAGTCTCTCCAATGGTTGACAGTTGCCCTTCCTGTTTTAAAACTGTCAGGTCCTCCGATTTAAGGTTACTGAAGGGAATGTTGGGGTACTGAAATATTTCTTCAGCATCAGCCCACTGCTCACAAGTATTGCCCCAACAGTGAGTGTTTCATGTGATTGTTCTGTAAACAAATATTCACTTATTGTTTATATGTACAACTGTTCACCAGAAGAAAACCCAAATATTCATTTAATTCCACAGTTTGGAGTATATAAAACAACAAAATGTAAATAAATTCCTTCTGAAACGTCAAGTGCCAGATCTCGCTCCTCCGACTTTCTACAGGATAATGTAACGAAAATCTACAGGATATTAGATGTTGTTCTTAAGATTTAAGCTTTTAAGTCTTCATTAGTATCAGCAAATGATAAAATTTAACTAGAATGTGAATTAGATTTTCAATATAATATAATTACGACGTCAAATTCTTGATTAGCTAACAAAAACTATGACGAGGGCGTGACCAGCTTTGACCACTAGGAGCGCTAGTGATGCTACATCTGTCAGTAGGTAGTATTTTCAGCATAGGGAAAATGAACAGAGCTGCGGGACTGTGTTGTTAGACTGTGATTCTTACGAAAGCAAATATATTTAAGAAAGGTAATATATTTAACGTAGAACTAACAAATACATTTCTTTCGCTTGAATAAGTTCTGATCAGTGATTATGGTATTAATAAATTGTTTGCTCACTCATAATCAAGGCAAGTTTGTGTGAAATATTGTTCATTCTTTTCTTTATAATTTGCTGCAATTAATGTAACAGTTACATTTATCCATTTGTGAAAGTTTAAAATTACTACTGTTCCTGGCTATCAAAATAAACGCAGTGCTATCAAAAAGTGGAAGGACTGGTAGGCCAGACAAATCAACGGAGGGGCGTCCGACTAGCTGGGCGTGGTGGTGAGGACCCTTAGGAAGAGAACGCGACTTTTCGCAGTTGCCTGCGTGCCATTGGAGAGTGAGGACATGTTTCCCGTGAATCACTGTTAAGAGAAGTCACGCTCAGCGCGGAACCGAATTACGAGCAGCGCTACAGCGTGAAGTTTTGCTTCAAACCTGGGAAACCTTCCATAACATCAAGCAGGCTTCCGGGATGCTGCATGAACCTCTCAAGAGTTTTGTAGTGGCCGAAGTTGTTGTGGGAGGGGAGGGAATTCGCCGAGCATGCCCAACGCGCCGGTCGTCCGTCAACATCAAGGGTCGACGAAAATGTGACGAAGGTGAAACAATTTCTGGACTACGATCATCGGTTATCAATTCGTCTGATTAGTGAGACGTTAAGCCTTTCTTACGGCACCATTCAAACCATTACAGAATATTTGGCAATGAGAAAAATGTGCGCATAATTTGTGCCAAGAATCTTGGCTGTTGAGCAAAAAGGGAATGGTGAGGGAATTTCAACATAAATTCTAATCCGCGTCAGAAAAAACACAAATTTTCTCTTTAACGTGGTTATCGTAGATGAGAGCTGATGTTTTAATTCAATCCGGAGACCAAACGCCACAGTTTGGGGTGGCACACGAGCAAATCTCCTCGTTCGAAGAAGGCCAGGATGAGCAAATCCAGGGGCAAACAATACTTCTGGGCTTCTTTTTATCATCGTGGTGACATCCACGTGTCATGGAGTTTGTACCCCCTGAGAAAACCGTAAATGCATAGGTTTACGCGGAAGTGGTCGGTCGGATGCGAAAACTGAGTCAATCGCGTGCGACAACTTAATGATAGAAAAGCGGGAAGCTTACAATGAATTGGGAGATTTTTGTACTGCATAAGTTAGAATTCATGGGTATCAGTTTAACTTGCAGTGTAATTTATAACTTGTAATTTAAATGAAATTAGGCTCCATTTTGAAGGAAATTATGTGAGAATATGTCGTAGACGAGCATGATTTTCACCAGATAGTCGCGATTAGGTGCTTCATTCAAAGCACAGGCTGGGCAAGCCGCGTTCGCGAATTATATTAAGCAAATTTATTGAATAAGTTAGAACATCCTGGGGATGTTGGCAAACTTTCCCCGCTGTTAGAATATATCACGATCGGAGGGACATCGAGGACATTCCATGGACGACATCTTTCTCGAAGACTCTTTACTACATGATAGCCACCATTTTGGTGAAAGTATAGACATTAGCGGCAAAATCGGTAAAATCATTGTTGATTAAGCAAAGACAAAAAGGAATACGGAACGATATAGCAGTCAAATAAATAGATTTTTTGGTATTTTATTTTTTACAAATCTTCATAATTTTCTCTTTAAATTGGCGTTTGAAATATATTGATATTACTCTTCCAAGTATTTTTTTTATTATTTATATGTGAATTCCTGCTCCCATTGGCTTTAGGTGCTGGCTCCAATATTTTTATTACTCTTACACAATGCCGCGCATAAATACTGTAAAACTTAGACATGCAGAAAGTAAATTGAAAACTTTATGTTTGCGAAGCTAACCAATATAAAAAATCCTCCAAAGGAAGTAGTTACTGGAAAATGAGACATATTATCGAGCTGGTGTATTCGGAGGGTTGAATCTTTCAAGCACATTTCCAGCAAGTTGCTATTTTTAATTCTAAATTATCTTTTTTAACTTATATTTTGTTATTTTTATGATGTTTTCATAGCGCTATCTATTGGGAAACTCTTAAGAGAACCCTGCAACACTGGCGTAGGTGGCATCACAGTTTGTATCAGAAATTCAGTCCGACTGATTTTATAGGCTCCTTTCAACAATCAGTTCTAAGCAGAGATTGGAACAGTACCTTACGAGAAGCGCCTTCTCTTCTTCTTTCTGTCTCCAGTGTTACTTTTGTGATGAATATGCAGACCATGTCGACTTACCTGAAAATTAAAACAGTATTATATCAATACTAATCATTTTGATAAACACAAATTCAATTAAGAATAGTTTATATTTTTTTGTTTCCCTGAAGTCACACCGCCAACAAATGTCATTAGCGACTCCTTCATACTTTGATATACACGAGATATTTCGTAACAGTTATTCATATTTTTCATATTTTTACATTTACTATAATTATAATGCAACCAAATAAAGAAATGGAAAGTCACGTTACTGGTAAGTGGGCGGTGCCCTTTAAGAGATCATGCGATCTTCAAAGCTATTAACTTCGAAAACAAATATAAAACAACATATTTACAAAAGTAATTTTTAATATTCTAGGTAAGAATTACATTCTTATTTTGTAGTAAATACGAATATTAAATTAACAGTTATTATTGTAAATTTCTATCCTTCATTCGACGTCGAAGAGGACAAATCTATACATGATGAGGCACTCTCGTCGGTGTTGAAAAATTGTTTAGAAATTTTCATTATTTTTATTCCAATACATGCATATGTATTTGTTACTAACAAGGACCACTAATCCCAACCTCTAAATTGTTTCAACTAAATCAGAGTCTGACTACCATTGATGATCCTCGAAAACAATGTCCCGAGCAGATTTCTGGAGTTTCCAATTTTAAAAATTCCGCTTTTGTGGAAATTTCTTATAATGTGTTTACTCACAACTTGTTTGGTGCATTTTCCCTATTTAATATCAACGAAAAATCGCCTACTTTCGAGGACAGAGGGAAATATACTCGGATAAAACAGTCCCCCTTCAAGGTCACGAGGAGGCAGGAAAGGGGGGCGCGTTCATCCAAACACGTCGTTTTTTCGGCGACAGTGCGCAAAGTTGGCAACCCTTAAGGCGACGGGTAGCGACAAGACTTGGCGGGAGGGAAGCAGGCGGGTTCAGATGATTGGAGGGATGTGTATGGGATCTTCTTGCATTACTCGACGCAATTCGTCGACATTTACTCAATCTGCATCGGGTACGTGTGTGAAATTCATTATTCATAAAAAGTTATAAGCCAAACTAATACAGTATTTTGCACTTAATTTTATCCCCGGAATCAACACCAATGTTGATGAAAGTTACTTGAAAGAGTGGACGCCGTTGGTCAAGCATTACAGTATTTTATTACAGTATTTTGCAAATAAACAAAGGTTCTCGTCGCTAGCGTTTCCTCTTCAAGATCGTCTTCAAGGACATGGATAAGAGCCCAAATTGTATTGCTTATTTATCTTTGAAAATTGATTTTATTACATGCGAGCTTTTTTTCATTTTTATTCAAAATTCAATTAGTGTATGACTTAGTGTAGGGATCACAGAATTTTGAAAATGTGCACACAATTCACTTTTCCGCACAGCACGTCATACGCAGTTTTAACTGTTTTTGACGTAAAATAATTTAATACTGATGGTAATGTTTTCAATTTGAAAGTAAATCAATCCAACTGTGGACCACGATCCTAAGGTACCGTAACCTTTCCATGTGTATTTTGGAAGTTTGTACAAGCAGTTGTCTTTCTCAAGGGATTTCTTTTTGCATTCATGGTGGTTGCATTGTTTCAAACATTTGTGTAATTATATCATTAGCTTACCTTATAATAAGTGGTAATTCATATTGTATCTGTCATTTACTTGTCCGCATAATTCCAAACAAACAGTTCATTTAATTTGTGCTTACCTTCTTTAATTTGAATTAAATCTTAACCTTTAAACATTTATTTGATCATGCTTCAGTTAACCAACGAAACAAATATTATAAGTATAAAAAAGGATACCAATGAAACAATCTATATATATAAAAGAAAGTCGTGTTAGTTACACTATTTATAACTCAAGAACGGCTGTACCGATTTGGCTGAAAATTGGTGAGCAGGAAGCTTAGAGTCAGGAGACGGACATAGGATACTGTTTATCCCATTCGACAGCGTTCCTGTGTGAGAACGCACGTTTTTGCACCTACGTAGTGCAACAAGGATAGTACAGTTTCTCACAGTGAGTGCGACGCGAGAAAAAGATGGGACCGGCTGTTAAGGCGGAACAGAGTTCGCCGGGTCACCTAGTTATAGATAAATAAATGAATAAGTAAACGCGAAGCATCAACCAGGCCAAGCCAAGTCCACAAAGCGAGTCTAGTGCAGGTGTCATCTTCCGCTGATGTATCAGAATAACCGCTGTCCAGCCCCGGCGTGGACATCGACCGCCGACGGCAGCGAGGTTCGCCCTCCGCCCGTCCGTCAGGTGGACGACAGCGCGTCAGCGTGGCGTGGAGGGTTATCAGCGCGCCGCCAACGTGCCAGCAGCCGCGAATTGTTTGCACTTGTGGATTACAGAGCGTGTGTACGACTGGCAGCCACGGTCTATCGACGTCCGACAGCTCCCAGCGTGCTGGGAATACTCTCGGCGTCAGGATTCGCTTTCAACGAAATAGTCTTTGAAGCGCGACATTCATTATAATTTTTGAACACCCTCCTTTTACAATTTTTCATTATTTTTCATTATTTTACCTTCATTCATTTTTTAAAATCCGTTACAGTTGAATGAAAATGTCGTGTCAGTACTATTGAATTCTGTGTATTGTGTATTGACAAAATTGCAGAGAGAGCAATATTCCAGGCAGGGAAGAATTTCGCAGGCTGAAATTGTATCTCTCGCTGACAGAGTATCCTGGCAGAGAATGTGAAAGAAAGACAGAGAGAGCGCACGTGTCGCATCCGCTCCTTCGACAGTCGACAGTCTAAAAGCATTCGATTCCACGCCTCTTCCTCTGCGCAACACAGCAGCACTCTTCGCCATGGAAGCCCCGGCGGCTGGCAGGCAGCGCTCCGCATACAGAGCAGGCCTCTCCTTCCCCGCATCCACGTCTACGAGCACACGTGGGCTCGAGTGCCCATCACTCCCACACATCCCGGTTTGTCACTCCGTCCGTGTGTGTCACTGTTTACCTGTCCGTGTGCCAGACAGTGTCCCGTCCGTGCCAGACAGTTTGTCTGTCTGTCCGTCCGTGTGCGACTGTCCGTCCGTGTGCGACTGTCCGTCCGTGTGCGACTGTCCGTCCGTGTGCGACTGTCCGTCCGTGTGCGACTGTCCGTCCGTGTGCGACTGTCCGTCCGTGTGCGACTGTCCGTCCGTGTGCGACTGTCCGTCCGTGTGCGACTGTCCGTCCGTGTGCGACTGTCCGTCCGTGTGCGACTGTCCGTCCGTGTGCGACTGTCCGTCCGTGTGCGACTGTCCGTCCGTGTGCGACTGTCCGTCCGTGTGCGACTGTCCGTCCGTGTGCGACTGTCCGTCCGTGTGCGACTGTCCGCCCGTGTGCGACTGTCCGTCCGTGTGCGACTGTCCGTCCGTGTGCGACTGTCCGTCCGTGTGCGACTGTCCGTCCGTGTGCGACTGTCCGTCCGTGTGCGACTGTCTGTCCGTGTGCGACTGTCTGTCCCGAAAACACGAATTAATGAATCAATC
Source organism: Teleogryllus occipitalis (assembly GCA_011170035.1). Classification (NCBI taxonomy): domain Eukaryota; kingdom Metazoa; phylum Arthropoda; class Insecta; order Orthoptera; family Gryllidae; genus Teleogryllus; species Teleogryllus occipitalis. The sequence continues at coordinate 20,271 of BLKR01008153.1, forward strand.
AACGAGAGCTCTATCTCGCATCGGGCTCACGCAATGAACTCGAAAGGGCCAGAGACGGAGCAGCAAAACGCCGCCTCTGTCCGGCGCGTCCAAGTGCTCCTCGTATCTCTCAGCCGGCCGTCGGGCGCGACCCCTTCCGAGCCGTAAGGGCCACTTTGAGGGCGGCGCGCGTGGGCGCTAAGACCGGGTCCACCGCATGGGGGCGGCGAGGGGCCGGCGAGGGGCCTGGAGGGGAGCGATGCGATTACGGCCGGCTCGTTAGGGGGCTTAATTCGTCATCCCATTGAGTGACCAGATGCGCCCGCCGCGCAGGTGGGCGGGAGCGGGGGGAATGGGAATTGTCTGTGACTGAGGAATGGAATAGAGAGCTCGCGCTGGGAAAGCAGTTGGCTGAATGGTGTAAGGAGTTTGACGGATGTCGGAGAAAATGCAACTGGTAGTTCTCGGTAAAAAATGAAATGAAAGAGTCGTGAATGAAATTGGTAGGCGTTGTAGAAGCACGGGTATAAGAGACGGAAGCAAAAATGGTATAGAAGACGGAAATTGATGGGAAAGGCAGAACACCGAGAATACTTAGATGAATACCGTTGGGGTAAGAGTATTACGGTGGTGATGGAAGGATGAAGAAAAGGCGTAGTTCGTTCGATGTAAGCCCCTGTTGATTTAGATCTTTGTGAGTTTTCCACGTGAGAAGACGGTAAAGATGCATCGCCAGATAGCGTTCAGTTTCTAACTGAAATATGTAAGATTGATTAATTTATCGATTGTTAGTGATTCCGTGCGCGTCAACTACTAGGGTCATTAGTCCCGTAAGTGTAGTGCACGATTTTTTCTAGGGATATGGCCCTCTCCTGCCTCCGCTGGACGGTGAGATCATGACAAAACTGAGAGAAAATTGAAGAAAAAGAGGAAGTTGTGAACATGTGTGGTGATAATGAATGAAAGTGTCGAGAGAAGTAGACGGGACTGTATTGGAAAGCGTCGAATATTTTGAGGTGGTGTCCATAGTGTTACGGTAACGGGGTTCTTTCAAAGGTCTGAAAAATGTATTGTAGCAACTCAAAATTAAAGGTGACAATTCGTTCATTTTTGGCATCAAGATGATATGTGTATGCACGGCCTACTGGGATGAAACACAGGTTGGCAATGTGATGGCATGGAGACGGTCGACTTAAGAAGGCGGACGGAATCGACAACCAGAGAGAGAAAATGGACGTTCTGTAATTGATAGAGCGTTATTGTGTGAGTGCGCCTCCTTTAGTGGCGCGGGCCCAGGTGGCGCGTGGGGCAGGCCAGTGGGTGCGACGGCATGGACATTGGTGCATGCACCGAAAAAAAGAGGAAAAAATAGCTCATGAGCTTCCAAATGCCATATAGTGTTTTTTAAAGTCTAGTAACATCAAAACCCGTTTGGCATCTCTACAAATATGTTCAATTCAGCCCAATAGACAATAAAGAAATCAACCACAGAAGTGCGGCTCAAATGTGGGTTGAAATCAGTAATGGTCCGCGGCGTTAACTGCAGTGAAACAGTTCAATTGTCCGAAGCAAGGTTATTAAAGTAGAGGTTTTAAGCTTAAATCTAAAAGTCACAAAGAGCGGTAGTGGGACGCCAGGTGCGCTAAAATCGAAGGGATGCAGAATTCGATAGTGTGTGTTCAATGCTCGTATCTCCAGCAGACCCTCTCGGCGAAATTAGCTCCCATCAAAACGGATGGGACCGGGCGCGGGGCGGAAGGTTCTCTCGCGGCAAAGCGATGACTCCCCGTGCACCGAGAACCGACCGGAGACGGTCTGGCGAGCGAGCGCAGCGGGGCAAGCCGACTCCCATCGATTGGTTAAGCGGCGCATCTCGAGCTACTTACGACAAATGACCTGCGAATTACGATTGCTCTCGGCTATTGCAAAGGCAATCCATCTAACTCATCTAACGCCAGGATCGGCAGCGGCTTGCCTGCGGGGCTGAGTGTTCGTCTGCAATTAAGCTAACGCAAAATGGTACTCGTGTAATTCGAATATGTGGATTGAGGGAAGCAACAGGTGTTCATACAGTGCAGGAGTAATAAAAGGATTTAGTGAAGCATTCTAAAATTAATTTAGGAATTGAAATTCTGATAACATCGTGAACACTAAAGTACATATAGTTGGGTTGCATTCATTAATTTTTTACGAAAGAGAATCAATTAATTTAACAATTTCTTTAAATATCTTGTATAGTAATGAAATTGCGATTCAGCTACTTACAATATACACATAAATATGCATCTTTAGCACCTGCAAAAAGTCCTGAAAACGTTTCGAGTGATGACAGAAGCCCACAGCACAGATGGAAATTGATCGGCCAAGACTACTCCAATGATATTTTCATTTATATTAAACCTAAAGTGACATTTTCTTGTTACCGCAATGGTGCACGCCGTGTGATGATACTAAACGCTCCACATATTTATATTTTCCCTTGTCAAAATACTCGATGTCATATTGCTTCCAAACACAGCAACTATTTTTAAATGAATAGCCTTTTGAACGAGATACATTGTAAGTATTCCATGGTCGCCGCAGAACGACCGCAAGATTTTCGATCTGATCGGCAACAGCCGACGAAAACAATAAAAATCAGATGAGCGTATTAATTAACTTACTAACTAAATAAATCGGATGAAGTATTTCTTAAAAAAATATTTTTCATAATTTTATTCTAGTTACCAAATAAATATTGGTAATAATAACCTTGTAACCAAATAAATACTGGCCGGGACAAAACTGTAACCAAGCTGTAACCAACCGGTACAATCTGAAACCCGACCGGTTCCCCGGAATATGTGGTAGTGTAGTGCATGTTAGTGTAAGTGTGTGTGTAATGGGGAGAGGATAGGACAAGGAAGAGGAAGGAAAGATCGCGCGCGGTCCGTGTCCCGTTTGTTAGGGTACTACTACCGGCATTCGCCTGATATTGATCGGAGAAACTACGGAAAACTACCGATCAGAGCAGTTGGCCCTGGAATTCTCCTCCAGACAGCAACTGAATTCGATCTAGCTGAAAAGCTGGTGTCGAAAATCCTGCCGCGGTCAGGACTCGAACCTAAGGCCTCCCGGTCAGAGACCAAATTGTGTGTGTGTGTGTGTGTGTGTGTGTGTGTGTGTGTGTGTGTGTGTGTGTGTGTGTGTGTGTGTGCGTGTGTGTGTGTGTGTAAAGATTTAGGAAGGGGATAGACGGGGAGGAGAGGAGGAACCATAACAGTATTTCATGACAGGGCTGCAAATAGGAAACACCTAGGGTGCTGCAAATAGGAAAGTAATTAGATTTTTTATATGCTTATTATTTTTTAAATATTTACTGCCCATATGAAACCCAGTAACCAAGATTGAAAGAAGTCTCGAAGTAATCGTGATTTCATCGTCTTCAACATTCTGCATTTTGAGTCTCGGTATTTGAGGAAGTTTGGGAGTAGTTTGTGTTATAAGTGTATATTATTGCTCGGAGAGTCATTGCCTAAATCGACGGCAGTGTTACAATGGCCCTCAAGGGCCTTCACAAGTCGTGAACCAGACACGCCACTCAAAGGGGAAGTCCCACAGTAACATGTGATGTGTAACCAACCACTGCATTGTGAACTGAAGTGTCTTTCGCCATATATTAACAAACACTCGAAAGTATTGAATTAGAAAAGGGTCAAAATATTGGTTTATTCACATAAAATTCAGCGAAATATGTAATAATATTTGTTCCGTCAAAAACATTTATTTTTATGCAACTTCAGGAAAATATTTAATTTTAGGTGATAAGCAATATGTTATGAAACTACTTACGTTTTCACTAAACTTACGACGCTCAAGATTAAGAGTAAAAAATATATGTATTTACTTAAAAGTGCGAGTCCTATTCACAATAATCGCATACTAACGAGGGGAGGGGGGGTGGAGATTCAAAGAGAAAACTCACCATCGTTCCTCTCCCATCTTTGTTTAGATAAGGAACCCCAATTTCGTCATATAGGTCATTTATTATTTGAACCCTTAGTGAAGGTTTCGTCTTTCAATACTTATCTAATGTTTACGATCCGATCCAAAATCGTCGCCTTGCGTAATTATTTCTTGAAAACACCCCTTGAAACAGCTCTTACAGCCAGACATATCCATATTCACTTTGAAATCTTAATTTGGTTCTCTCGGTGTAGAGAACAGTAGTGTAATTCAGGAACTTTACCAATTAAACTATTCCTTCGTGAAACCGACTCTTTGCCCTGTGGAAAAGACAGCTAATAGATCATCTAATCCAAATATATATTTGCTTGCCATATCTCAAAAACTGGAAATATTTTCATACTAACAAGCCAAAAATGATTCTTATATACTGCAAAATACATATACTATTTGTTGTTAATTGAATGACGGTTTTATTTCTTTATGTTGCAACTTCGTCTGCAGTGCGTCTATGAGCCCTCCCATTGGCGTTCTTGCGGTACCGATAAGGCCATGATACACACTTGTTAGTAACTTCACAGGAACCGACTATTGTGACTGAGGGCATCAACTGATGTCACTGCAGCGCCTCTGACCGGGAGATCCTAGGGTTCCACTCCCCACGGTGGCAGCATTTTCTATATTAACTCTACCGGGAGAGGTGGCTCAGGGCATCAACTGATGTCACTGCAGCGCCTCTGAC
>BLKR01008154.1:0-24933 GCA_011170035.1 Teleogryllus occipitalis
AAAAATATTAAATATGCATGTCTGAGAGACCGAACTTTCATTGACCCTGCGACTACGGCAACGTTGCTGAAATCTATGTTGCAAAGACTAGAGACAATAATCAAAGCAAATGGAATTCATATCCAGTATTAAATAACGTAATATGTTTTGTTCAACAGGTGTGTACGAAGACTTTTTAAGCTTACAAAAATGGCCATTTTATTTTGTTTCCAAATATCAAAGAGTTGGTAACATTTTGAACTTTTGTAATATAAGGGAATAAGGAGAGTATTCTTAATTTCTAAACTTGATATCTTTATTCTTTCTAACATATCGTTCGTATTAAATTTGTCAAAGTTTCTGCTAGAGTTTTCTAGTTGTTCGCAAGGCCGTCCTTTGACCTAAGTAACTGCCATGAGTCCCAATTTCAGACGGGGACATTGTGACATACCGATATGTCACATGAAAATAAACAAACATTTATTTGTAGACAATATGGTGAAACATGCATTAGAGTATATCACGAGAGCAAAGGCTTAGCAACGACCGGGAATAAACAATGTAGTTTTTGTTTTTTGTAAATGCATTAGGAGGTGGCTGCATGCCGAAAGTAGAAAATTTGGGATTGGACGAAGAAGTTTAGACGATCAAAAGGTCAGCTACACCAAAATGTAACGAACGTATGGATTGGCTGGGTGAGAGGACGGTCAAATGTTATGAAAAAAAAGAAGATATGTCTTCGAGGGTGGATCATGCAGGAAGATTTCATTCTGACCGGCATCGCGTGTCTGAACTGATCGTAGGTTCGTGAGAGGGAGCGAGTGTAGTGCAGATAGTCAGAGTCGGGTTATCAGATCGTGAAATTTTAAGGACAGTAAATGATATTGCAGATATTGCATGGGGAAGTAATATTGACGCATAAATTGGGACTTTGTCGGGAGTGGTAATCGAATTATAGATTTCGGGACTATGTCATAGGACGTAATCGGGACTGAAAATTTTGATAGTTTGAGACCAGTTTGGATAGGAGCAGAAGAGGATTTCTTGGAACTTTGGACTACGGCAGGCTCGCAAGATATTTCGACTGAGAAGTCTACGAGGGACATCAACGAAGAATAGATAAGTTAACCGCGGTATAAAACTGTAAATTTCAAAGATATCTTGATAAAAGGCCTAACATCAAAATAATTTATTAAATTCACTAAATTGTTTACTAAAAGGTAACAATAAACTTTATTAAATTTTGTTCTTTAAAAAAGAAAGTGATCTTTCATTTAGTCAATCCAAACAGTAATGAACTAGGAATTAGAATCATTCTATTTCAGATTCCCAGCAGTGCTGTATAGTCTGCGGATCCTATAATCCATTATAAAGGTAATAAGGATTATAATATATCGTGACCCATTGACCCAGCAAGCTGGACGCTAAGATCTTTGCAAGATATTAATGTGGAGAAAATTTGTATATCTCAACATAGATAATTGAAATAAAATACAATAGGATCCCCAATAAATTTGTATTACACTCTTAAAGCCAATAAATATGTAAAGGCATTTTTTATCATTTTTACTGTTTAAATAGCTTCTTAAATATCACAGGATTATTGATAAAAGTGATCAATTCCAAAAATTTGTGGTTTTGGATAAAAGGCATTGACAGGTAGTTCCCTCATCAGGGCTATGATTATTAGAAAAAAAGAAAATATAGCCATCTTAAACTAGTAGCGCCTAGAAACCAATCTCACCTAAACTATATTCAAAATTAAAGACTAATTTTAGGTAAATTACTCTTTAATATGCTCTATTCCTGAATTTCGGCTCAGTGAATTTTCCCAAAATTGCTGATTTCCAAATCAGGAAAATACAAATTCGCAAACTAGGAAGACAAAAAAGAACTTAGTTTTAAACTCTAAGGGCCAGTTGTACAAGCAGTCGTTTAAACTAGAGATCAGCGAACCTCCGTTCAGAATCTGAACTCAGTTTAGCCACACGAGTTGTTCATCAAACTTAATCGACAGTTCAGGTAAACGAACGCTAGACTTTCGGGAAAGAAAGTTGTCTACCCTGAACTAGCGGAATAGCGGAAACAACTAAAGAACGATGAATTCAAACTGGAGTCTCTTTGCTGATGTATGATCTCTGTGCTGTTGTTTATTGTGTACCCAACTTCCGTCGACTTGCAGTTTGCGTTAGGAAATCTATAGCTTGATTTTATTGAAACGAAATGGACGCGAAGAAAAGAGCTGCAAATTTTTCCCCGAAGGAAATATCTCTTCTTCTGCAGCTAGTGAGAAAGCATTCGGCTGTATTAGAATGCAAGAAATCCAACACCACAAACAACAGGTACATATCTGCTAATAATGATGTTCAATAAAGTTTGTAATTGCAAGTTCTTAAAGAAAATCAGCCCATATATGCGTGAGTTCGTATAATGCTGGGTGCTAACTTAATTTTCGTGTTTATTTATGCTACTATTTATTTCAACAGGCAGAAAAATGAAACTTGGAAAAAACTCGCCCAAGAATTTAATGCCGCAATTGGTGAGATTGCGAGGTCAGATACGGTCCTTCGGGGCAAGTATGAAAACCTTAAAAAACGCACTAAAAATAAGTTTGCAGAGGCCAAGCTCCATTCTTAAGGCACTGGAGGTGGGCCCCCAATGGCTCTGCAGTCAACTTCTGTTGACTGCACAATTATGGACATTCTGGGAACGAGAATTACTGGCAACAATTCCCAGTTCGACGATGATGCCGAAGATGACGTACCTGCGACTGCCAGTGCCACGAATGGAGCTGTTGCAGATGCAGGTGCTTCTGGAGACAGCGCATTTGAGAACGGGGGGGCGGAGGAAAATTTCATTGTGGAAGATATTACTATTGAATTAGACCCGAACATCAAACCAGGCTCTGCAAATGTGTGCGAGTGGAGTGGTTTAGAGTCCAGTGTTCGGGAACCTGTTCCCTCTGCACGTAAAACCAGTAGTGTTTGGGAGCCTGTTGCTTCCACCAGCCAGTATGGTGACTGGGGGCAATATAACCCCGCAGATTTGCGAAAACGCAAATCCTCAGCCCTGGGACAAAATAAGAGAATGAAAACTCAGGACAGTGTGTGCGAATGGGCGGGAACCAAAGCACAGCTTCCTGGTGAACACAAGAAATATGCTGCTGAAGAACACGCAATTAAATTAAATATAATGAAGGAGAAGGCGAAGAAAGAAATAGAGATTATGGAGAAAGAAAGTGCTGTTTCAAGGAGAGTCGACAAAACTCGGTTCAAACGAGGTTTAAACCCTCAAGATCGGCCGTTCAAATTATGTTTCAGTTAAACGGCGTTCAGTGCTGATCGTCAAATGTACAACCGGCCACTGGACATAACCCGAGTTTAAACTGTGGATAACCTTTAAACTCGGATTGTACAACTGGCCCTAAGAAAAAATATTCCAGAATCAATATTCCAAAAATTAGGACTCTAGAAACAATTAACACGCGTTTCTATGGAAGGAAAGGATGGATTGATTAAGAGTAAGTAAATATTTATATTAGAATATTTTGAAATAAGTACTTCTGTTTCATTGAATAAAAAGTAAGTACTGGCAACTAAAATCCAGTACTATTATATTACTACTATATTTTATATTTATTTTTCGATATCATTGATTTCCATAGGTGGTATTGCTAAATTTACGGTAGGTGAACGCTCGCAAAAGTATACATTATTTATTTTGATGTTGTGCATCAGTTCAAAATTTTTGAATTTGGGTTAAAATTAGTTTATAATTAGTATTAAATTGTGATATTTTTAGTTTTTCGATATCATCGATTTTCATGGGTGGTGTTGCTAACTTTACGGTAGGTGAACGCTCGCAAATGTATACATTTTTTATTTTGATGTTGTGCATCAGTTCAAAATTTTTAAATGTGGGTTAAAATTAGTTTTATATTCTTACAAAATGATGGTATTTTTAGTTTTTCGATATCATTGATTTTCATGGGTGGTTTCGCTAACTTTACGGTAGGTGAACGCCCGCAAAAGTATACATTTTTATTTTGATGTTGTGCATCAGTTCCAAATTTTTAAATTTGGGTTAAAATTAGTTTAATTTTAAAACAAAATGATGGTATTTTTAGTTTTTTGATATCATTGTTTTTCATGGGTGGTGTTGCTAACTTTACGGTAGGTGAACGCCCGCAAAGGTATACATTTTTTATTTTGATGTTGTGCATCAGTTTAAAATTTTTGAATTTAGGTTAAAATTAGTTTAATATTAGTAAAAAATTGTGGTATTTTTAGTTTTTTGATATCATCGATTTTAATCGAGTGGGTGTGCTAACTTAACGTTAAGTTAGCACACCCACTTTTATACCCTGTTTTTTTTAATGTTCTGCATCAGTTCAAAATTTTTGAACTTGGGTTAAAATTAGTTTAATATTAGTACAAAATCATGGTATTTTTAATTTTTCGATATCATAGATTTTAATGGGTGGTGTTGCTAACTTTACGGTTTGTAAACCACCGCAAACGTATACATTTTTTATTTTGATGTTGTGCAACAGTTCAAAATTTTTGAATTTGGGTTAAAATTAGTTCATAATTAGTAAAAAATTGCTGTATTTTTAGTTTTTCGATATCATTGTTTTTCATGGGTGGTGTTGCTAACTTTACGGTAGGTGAACGCCCGCAAACGTATACATTTTTTATTTTGATGTTGTGCATCAGTTTAAAATTTTTGAATTTAGGTTAAAATTAGTTTCATATTAGTAAAAAATTGTGGTATTTTTAGTTTTTTGATATCATCGATTTTAATCGAGTGGGTGTGCTAACTTAACGTTAAGTTAGCACACCCACTCTTATACCCCGTTTTTTTAATGTTCTGCATCAGTTCAAAATTTTTGAACTTGGGTTAAAATTAGTTTAATATTAGTACAAAATCATGGTATTATTAATTTTTCGATATCATAGATTTTAATGGGTGGTGTTGCTAACTTTACGGTATGTAAACCACCGCAAACGTATACATTTTTTATTTTGATGTTGTGCTTCAGTTCAAAATTTTTGAACTTGGGTTAAAATTAGTTTAATATTAGTACAAAATGATGGTATTTTTAGTTTTTCGATATCATTGATTTTCATGGGTGGTGTTGCTAACTTTACGGTAGGTGAACGCTCGCAAACGTATACATTTTTTATTTTGATGTTGTGCATCAGTTCAAAATTTTTGAACTTGGGTTAAAATTAGTTTAATATTAGTACAAAATGATGGTATTTTTAGTTCTTCGATATCATTGATTTTCATGGGTGGTGTTACTAACTTTACGGTAGGCGAACGCTCGCAAATGTATACATTTTTTATTTTGATGTTGTGCATCAGTTCAAAATTTTTGAACTTGGGTTAAAATTAGTTTAATATTAGTACAAAATGATGGTATTTTTAGTTTTTCGATATAATTGATTTTCATGGGTGGTGTTGCTAACTTTACGATAGGTGAACGCTCGCAAACGTATATATTTTTTATTTTGATGTTGTGAATCAGTTTAAAATTTTTGAATTTGGGTTCAAATTAGTTAATAATTAGTAAAAAATTGCTGTATTTTTAGTTTTTCGATATCATTGATTTTCATGGGTGGTGTTGCTAACTTTACGGTAGGTGAACTCCCGCAAACGTATACATTTTATATTATGATGTTGTGCATCAGTTCAAAATTTTTGAATTTGGGTTAAAATTAGTTCATAATTAGTAAAAAATTGCTGTATTTTTAGTTTTTCGATATCATTGATTTTCATGGGTGGTGTTGCTAACTTTACGGTAGGTGAACGCCCGCAAACGTATACATTTTTTATTTTGATGTTGTGCATCAGTTCAAAATTTTTGAATTTGAGTTAAAATTAGTTTAAAATTAGTACAAGATGATGGTATTTTTAGTTTTTCGATATCATTGATTTTCATGGGTGGTGTTGCTAACTTTACTGTAGGTGAACGCTCGCAAACGTATACATTTTTTATTTTGATGTTGTGCATCAGTTCAAAATTTTTCAATTTGGGTTAAATTTAGGTTATTAGTACAAAATGATGGTATTTTTAGTTTTTCGATATCATTGATTTTCATGGGTGGTGTTGCTTACTTTACGGTAGGTGAACGCTCGCAAACGTATACATTTGTTATTTTGATGTTGTGCATCAGTTCGAAATTTTTGAATTTGGATTAAAATTACTTTAATATAAGTACAAAATGATGGTATTTTTAGTTTTTCGATATCATTGATTTTCATGGGTGGTGTTGCTAACTTTACGGTAGGTGAACGCTCGCAAACGTATACATTTTTTATTTTGATGTTGTGAATCAGTTCAAAATTTTTGAATTTGGGTTCAAATTAGTTCATAATTAGTAAAAAATTGCTGTATTTTTAGTTTTTCGATATCATTGATTTTCATGGGTGGTGTTGCTAACTTTACGGTAGGTGAACGCCCGCAAAGGTATACATTTTTTATTTTGATGTGCATCAGTTCAAAATTTTTGAATTCGGGTTAAAATTAGTTTAATATTAGTAAAAAATTGTGGTATTTTTAGCTTGTCGATATAATCGATTTTCATGGGTGGTTTCGCTAACTTTACGGTAGGTGAACGCTCGCCAACGTATACATTTTATATTTTGATGTTGTGCATAAGTTCAAAATTTTTAAATTTAGGTTAAAATTAGTTTAATTTTAGAACAAAATGATGGTATTTTTAGTTTTTCGATATCATTGTTTTTCATGGGTGGTGTTGCTAACTTTACGGTAGGTGAACGCCCGCAAAGGTATACATTTTTTATTTTGATGTTGTGCATCAGTTTAAAATTTTTGAATTTAGGTTAAAATTAGTTTCATATTAGTAAAAAATGGTGGTATTTTTAGTTTTTTGATATCATCGATTTTAATCGAGTGGGTGTGCTAACTTAACGTTAAGTTAACACACCCACTCTTATACCCTGTTTTTTTTAATGTTCTGCATCAGTTCAAAATTTTTGAACTTGGGTTAAAATTAGTTTAATATTAGTACAAAATCATGGTATTTTTAATTTTTCGATATCATAGATTTTAATGGGTGATGTTGCTAACTTTACGGTATGTAAACCACCGCAAACGTATACATTTTTTATTTTGATGTTGTGCTTCAGTTCAAAATTTTTGAACTTGGGTTAAAATTAGTTTAATATTAGTACAAAATGATGGTATTTTTAGTTTTTCGATATCATTGATTTTCATGGGTGGTGTTGCTAACTTTACGGTAGGTGAACGCTCGCAAACGTATACATTTTTTATTTTGATGTTGTGCATCAGTTCAAAATTTTTGAACTTGGGTTAAAATTAGTTTAATATTAGTACAAAATGATGGTATTTTTAGTTTTTTGATATAATTGATTTTCATGGGTGGTGTTGCTAACTTTACGGTAGGTGAACGCTCGCAAATGTATACATTTTTTATTTTGATGTTGTGCATCAGTTCAAAATTTTTGAATTTGGGTTAAAATTAGTTCATAATTAGTAAAAAATTGCTGTATTTTTAGTTTTGCGATATCATTGATTTTCATGGGTGGTGTTGCTAACTTTACGGTAGGTGAACGCTCGCAAACGTATACATTTTTTATTTTGATGTTGTGCATCAGTTCAAAATTTTTAAATTTGGGTTAAAATTAGTTTAATTTTAGAACAAAATGATGGTTGTTTTAGTTTTTCGATATCATTGTTTTTCATGGGTGGTGTTGCTAACTTTACGGTAGGTGAACGCTCGCAAACGTATACATTTTTTATTTTGATGTTGTGCATCAGTTAAAAATTTTTGAATGTGGGTTAAAATTAGTTTAAAATTAGTACAAAGTTGTGGTATTTTTAGTTTTTTGATATCATCGATTTTAATCGAGTGGGTGTGCTAACTTAACGTTAAGTTAGCACACCCACTCTTATACCCTGTTTTTTTTAATGTTCTGCATTGGTACAAAATTTTTAAATTTGGGTTAAAATTAGTTTAAAATTAGTACAAAATTATGGAATACTCGTTTTTAATTTTCTGATAAGTGGGTGTGCTAACTATACGGACATCTGCCCTGCCCTGCCCGTCCAGCCCACCCCCACCCGCTGGTCCAACCCCGCCCTATCCCGCCCCGCCTCGTCCTGCTTCACCCCGCTCCTCTCCTCCCCGACTCGCCCAGGCTCGCAGACGTTCCCGCCTGCACAGCCCCGCCCGTTTTACCCGGCCCACCCCGCCTGTCCGCCCCGCCTCGTCCCATCTTGCCACGCCTCGCTCCGCCCCGCGCGCTCCACCCCGTCTCGCCCAGGCTCGCTCCCCACCCCGCCGAACCTCGTCCCGTCCCGTCTCGCCCTGTCACGCCCTACCCGTTCGCGCGCACAGCCCGCCCCGCCCCGCCCGTTTTGCTCGGCCCACCCCGCCTGCCCGCCCCGCCTCGTCCAATCCTGCCTCGCCCGCCTCGTCCAATCCTGCCTCGCCTCGCTCCGCCTCGCACCGATCCACCCCGTCTCGTCCAGGCTCGCTGCGGCCCTCTCCGCCCCACCCTGACTCGTCCCATCCCGTCTCGCCCACCCCGCCCCGCCCCGCCCCACTCCTACCCATCCCGCTTCCCCCGCCGCAGGTGACCGCGCCCGTCGCGTGCGCAGGCAACAGGGGCGTGGGCGCGCGTTCCCACGGCGCGTCGCCCCCTCCCCTCCACACCCCTCCCGGATGGGGGACAGCCCCATTTAAACACTGCGCTCGAAAGGCAGCGCTCCGGTGGTTTCCAATGGACGCACAGCTAATAGGTGGCTGGCGGTAATCAAAAGAACGAGTTCCCCTGAATATCAGTCCTTTACTTGAATTTTACGGATTACAATTCAGTATCAACGTGTCTTATATATCCTCAGTATTTACCTATGTCTGCTTTGTCGAAACAAAAAGAAAATACTAAATAATAAAAAAATGAGTTTTTAACGTTGTTCTCCATTACGCTTCAATTTAGTTTTCGAGTTTATCTAGGCAAATGTAAAGTCTTCCGTCCGACCGTGAGTTACCACCATACCATGAAGGAGGAATGGACACTAGTACGTTTTGCGAATATGGTTTTAGTATGTCAAGCTTTTGCTGCGATCATTGAATAATAGAACAACGCCACTTCGATAAACGACATTACTGAGATTTTCCATTAGTAGGAACAGTAGAGTTAAAAGATTTTCATTTAACACGATCGAACTAAAAAAATGGATCAATATGTAGTGATTTTTTAACATTAGAAGACATTCATTTATTAGAGCTACTTCTATAATCACGTAAACATCTACTTGACAATATTATATGACTACTAACGTTTAGTCATTCCGACGGTACACTGTCACGATAAGTATAAAATTACACTTTTCAACTTACGTTTGTAAAATACGTTTGTAAAATGAATTTTGTAGAAAATCCAAGTGTGTTTCTTGCAGATATATATATGAAATTAACTTTAATGAATGATTATTTAGAAACGTGAAACGTGTTAGTAAGATTTTTATGGAAGTCCATTTTAACAAGACTTTAGTAGAGCAGTAATGAGAAAAGAGGCATGAATAATCTCTAAGAAGACGTCAAGAGTAAAGAAACGTAAGAACGGTAAGATATTCGCTGCATATGGGTCTTCACGGCAGAACTTCTACATCGCATATCTCGCCGTTCTCCTTTCCTGAAATTCTGGAACAGTCTTTATGCCGAGCGGATCCTAAGGAAACTGGGCCAAAGAGCTCTGCGGGGCGCAAGTTCCTGGCCCGTCAACAGGGCCTTCCCACCCCCTCCCCTTTCCCCCTCACGAGGCACTTTGCATCGCGGCTGCCGGAGCCTTCTCCTCGTCTTCGGAGGTCGTCCCGGTCTGCGGGGTGGCGCGGTTGCAGCGCAAATATTGTTACTGCATAATGCGCGTTAATTGCGACGGCGCTCCACAGCCGCCCCCACCGCCGCCCCCGCGCCCGCCGCCGCCACACCCGCCCCCGCCACCGCTGCCGCCGCCGCCACCGCCACCCTCGCCCCTGCCCCCGCCGCCATCCCCGCCGCCATCCCCGCCGCCCCCACCGCCCCACCGCACCCACCGCCCCCCCACCGCCCCTACCGCCCCCACCGCCCTGCCGCCCCACCGCCCCCGCCGCCCCACCACCCCCACCGCCCCCGCCGCCACCGCCGTCCCCACCCGCCCCACCGCCCCCACCGCCCCGCCGCCACCGCCGTCCCCGCCCCACCGCCCCCACCGCCCCACCGCCCCACCGCCCCCACCGCCCCCGCCGCCGCCGTCCCCACCGCCCCGCCGCCACCGCCGTCCCCACCGCCCCCGACGCCCCGCCACCCCGCGCCCCCGACGACCCTGTCCCCGCCGCCCCCGCCGCCCACCGCCCTCCGCCCTCGCACCCCCGCCGCCGCCACCGCCCCCACCCCAGATGCCGCCCCGCCGCTCGCCACCAACCGCGCCGCGCCCCCGCCACCACCACCGCCCCGCCGCCACCGTCGCCTCCCCTGCCCACACCGTCGTCCCCGACGCCGCCTCCAACGCCGCTACCGACGCCGCCCCCGCCGCCCCCGCCAACCCCGCCGCAACGCCCCGCCCGGTCCGGCCGCAGCGCTCGCCGCTGTGCTTCGTTCCGTGCCCTTCCCTGCCCCTTATGCGCCCCAAATGGTGCACCACGCTCCCTCACGTCGCAGCCGCACCCGGCTTCATTATGTCCTTCATTGCTCTCGAGCGAACCTTGCTCGGGGCGCGAGGAGCATGGTTCTTGCGGCCCTAGTCTACTCTTATGCATTTCTGTCGAAATAAACCTTTCGGTTGTTTGTTATTTTCTCTCATCACTTCGTTTATTCTCATTTTACGCCATATTTAGTTCGTTTATCATCGTATTCTCAACGTGTTACAGACCACAACTTGTTCTCCAGCATTCCTTTATTTTCTCTTTTGATATTCCTCCCCTCTATGACGATCCCTGCGACGGTTGATAACGGCATTCCGTCAAAAATGTTTACTCATTCCTGTTCACCCCTCTGAACCTAACACCTTCGCGCCATTCAGACCGTTTTCTTAACCAATTTTATCTACTAACCTTCCTGTGTTCTTTCTCTTCGTACGATCACTGTGTAAGACTGCACCCTCTGCGTATTCAGAATCGGGACGGGAGAGCAATGAGTTGCATCGGCGATGAGAAAGATGAAACTACCGATGTTAAAGGAGCGCATCCAGCACAAAAGATAAGAGAGAGCAGAAGCACGCGCGAAGATGAAAGGGATACTGACGCTGGTCCTGAAGCCAATAATACAGAGAAGAACAAACCCGTTTGAGTTTCCGGAACAAGAGCGCTGAAAAAAAGATGGTAATGGAGGTGATAAAACAAGTAAAAGAAACAGATGTGAAATTATTCTCAGAGCAAGAGGTTTACTTATATCTTTTATAATAAGAGACAGTAAATTTGGTATGGTCACTAGGAAATGAGGCCAATCCCGAAACTAGGGATGCGATGAGTGTGATAGTGGCCAGGTCAGTGAAGGTGGGAAGAAACGTATCATATCGCCATGGTGGTTGGGTTCTTGGATTGATTAAGTGTTCCCTGGTGCGTGAGCTGCTTTAGTTATTAGATCCATGCGTGCAGTGCACATTATATGGCGCGCCAGGAAAGTTTCTGCGCAGTGGCACCTTGCTGGTGAGAGCGCTTGCAACAGAAATTATCTTTGTAGCACGAGCTGCGGCTTGGAAACGTAAATTGAGTACCCACTACAATCATAATAGATGCTGGAAGTATTGTCCCCTTCACTTGTTACCAATGATCTGTTTGCTACCAACATACAGTCGACTCCGGTTATAGTGAACACTCGGACCGGGAGCGGTAGCTCAGTGCATCAACTGAAGTCACTGCAGCGCCTCTGACCGGGAGGACCTAGGTTACACTGCCGACGGCGGCAGGATTTTCGATACTAGCTTTTCAGCTAGGTCGAATTTAGTCACTGTCTGGAGGAGAATTCTAGCGGACACCTGCTCTGATCGGTAGTTTTCCGTGGCTTCTCCGATCAACACCAGGCGAATGCCGGAGCAGTACCCTACCAAACGGGCCACGGACCGCGCGCGATCTGTCCTTCCTCTTCCTTATCCAATCGTATCCCCTTTACACACACACTTACACTAACATGCACTACACTACCACATATTCCGGGATACCGGTCGGGAACTTAGAGCCTGTCCCGGCTGGGGCGGTGCCCCGCTGGTGGGAGAGTCCTGGTTAGGGGGAATCCCCACTAGCTAACGGTAGGTCGGCGACGGATCTCGCCATTCAGATTAGGAAGATCACCGCCATCTCCCGAGAAAAAGCATGCACTACACTAACGGGACTAATGACAAAAGCAGTTGACGCGCCCGGAAACACGAAAAAAACAAACCAAACCAAACGTGAACACTCGGTTATAGTGAACGTCAATCACGGATCCCGTTTCACTTACATTACAAATAAGCAAAAGAAAATTCGGTTATAGTGAACCTGAACCTCGACCTGACCCCCTGATAGTAATTCTCTCCTGGAAATAAAATATATCGTATCAGTACCACAGTACCCAACACTAGCCAGCTTGGACAAAATAACGTCGGCCAAAGGTTGTCATCGAAGTGTCTCCCGAGGCTGAGGTTCCAGACACGGAATGGGAACCTTCCTGATGACCCTGAGCTACTCAGTTTCACTAAGGAACCGAAGGCCGTGCCCTGAGTGGGCTACAATTGGCGGCGGCGATGGGCGACGGCTGTCGATGATATTAATGGAATCAATCATTATAGAGAAATTCTATTTAATTTTGACATAAACGGATATAGTGAACCTCCGATATATGGAACCAACAATGTTAGTCCCCGGAAGTTCACTATAACCGGAGTCGACTGCAAATGCAATTTTTGGTGGGACTCCACGAATAGGCTCAGTGCGGAGAGACTTTGTGCATGTTTTCCCTCGGGAGGTGGCTGTGATCTCGCCCCCGCTGGATGGCGAGATCTGGTGCCGACCTACCGTCGGCTAGCGAGGTTTCCCCTCTAACCAGGTATCTCCCACCAGCGGGGCATCGCCCCAGCCGGGACAAGCTCTAAACTCCCGACCGGTCCCCCTGCATGTGTGGTAGTGTAGTGTATGTTAGTGTGTGTGTGCGTGTAAGGGGAGAGGATAGGACAAGGAAGAGGAAGGACAGATCGCATGCGGTCCGTGGCCCGTTTGGTAGGGTACTGCTCCGGGATTCGCCTCGTGTTGATCGGAGAAACCACGGAAAACTACCGATCAGAGCAGGCGGCCGCTAGAATTCGCCTCCAGACAGCGACTGAATTCGATCTAGCTGAAAAGCTAGTGTTGAAAATCCTGCTGCCGTCAGAACTCGAACCTTGAACCTCTCGGTCAGAGGCGCTGCAGTAACATCAGTTGATGCACCGAGCCATCGCTCCCGGTAGTTACCTCGGGAGTTGGCAGGGTTCCTCCCCCGCTTGATCTGACGTCAACCTGCACGTGAACTTATGTCTATCCTCCCTCCGCTTGGTCATTTAATACGGGGAGAACGAGAGTTCATGGCAGCGAAAAACACATATAGACATTCTGAGACGACGATGACCAATAAGTAGAAACCGGAACTAGGGTGAATTTGCGAAGGCGGCACTGAGAAAAGATAAAGTGGCTGTAGTGGTGGCTAAGGTGGCTTTTAGTTGAGGTGGTAGTTTCACTTCAGGTGAAGCACTGAAAGAAAATATCCCTCGAGCGACGGGATGCAGGTTTATGCGGTGAGAACGAGAGTTCAGGGCAGTGAGGACGACAGACAGATTTGCTGAGAAGACGACGAGAATTACGTAGAAAGCGAAACTAGGGTGAATTTGCAAAGGTGGCACTGAGAAGTTCATGGCAACGAAAACCACAGATAGACGTTCTGAGAAGACGATGACAAATAAGTTGATTTGCTGAGAAGACGACGAGAATTATGTAGAAATCGGAACTAGGGTGAATTTGCGAAGGTGGCACTGAGAAAAGATAAAGCGGCGATAGGGGTGAAGCTGTTAGTTGAGGTGGTAGTTTCACTCCAGGAGAAGCACCGAAAATGCCCTTCGAGCGACGGTGCGATGATTGCCGAACGAGAGTTTTAAAAGTGCCATGGCTACTAGGGCGACAGGGAGTCTTGCAACGAGGACGACGTGAGCGAGCAACTGCGTGGGTGGCACGGAGAGACGATAAAGCGGTGGCGGCGCCGGCTGTGGTTTCCCTCGAGGGCGGGCGCCGACGGAAGGAGCCGTTCGAGGGCCGGGGGGCGGGGAGGGGGGCGTGGCGCCAGCTGCTCGCAGAAGCACCTGCGCCCACGCGACGCGCGCCACCTGCATCGGATGGCGGAGCGCCTGCTCGGGGGGCGGGGCGCGGAGACTGGAGCGCGGGGCAGGTCACGAGGCGCGGGCACCCAGGGCGCGGGGCTGTGTGCAAGGCAGGGGACGGGTGATGGGTAATGAGAGGGTGGAGGCAGAGGAAGGGGAGGGTTAATGAGTGGGTGGGGGCAGAGGACGAGTGAGGGGTGATGGGCGGGTGGGGGCAGAGGAGGGGTGATTGGTAATGGGTGGGTAGAGGCAGAGGACGAGTGAAGGGTGATGGGTGGGTGGAGGCAGAGGAGTGGTGAGGGGTGATGGGTGGGTGGAGGCAGAGAGGGGTGAGGTAATGGGTGGGTGGAGGCAGAGGAGTGGTGATTGGTAATGGGTGGGTGGGGGCAGAGGAAGGGTGATGGGTCATGTGTGGGTGGGGGCAGAGGAGGGGTGAGGAGTGATGGGTGGGTTGGGAGAGGGAGGAGTGAAGGATGATGAACTGTGGAGGGCAGAGTAGCGATAGGAGCGCGGAGAAGGGAATGGCACGAAAGAGGGTGAAACGCAGATTGACTGATTGATTAGTGCTTCCGGGCGTGCCAGTTGCTGTGGTCCGTTGCCGAAGTTTAGTGCATGTTTTTATCATGGGAGGTGGCGGTAATCTTCCTCGCTTGATGGCGACATGTATCATCGACCAACATATCGACTTGCAGAGGTTTTTCCCAACCAGATATTTCCCACCAGAGTACTGTGTGTAGTAGCGTAGTGCTTGTATGTGTGATTGTAAGGGGTGAGAAGAAGGCAAGGAAAGAGGAAGGAAAGATCGCGCGCGGTATGTGGCCCGTTTGTTACAGCACTGCTCCGGCATTCGCCTGGTGTCGATCGGAGAAACCTCGGAAACCGATCAGAGCAACTGGCCACTACAATTCTCCCCCAGACAGCAGAATTCGATCTAGCTATGTAGCTAATGTCGAAAATCCTGCCACCATCGGGACTCGAACCCTAGGTGCTTTTGGTCATAGGCATTCCAATGCCATCAGTTGATGCCCTGAGCCACATCTGCCGGTGCGGGGTAGGGACAGGGGCGCGGAGCAGGGGACGGACGAAGAGGAGAGGAACACCGGAGACGAGTTGGAGCGAGTGAAGTTCATCAACGTGCATCAACGCGTTTCTCGGAAGGAGCTGCGTGTTACAGCATGACGCTTCTCGACTCGAATAATTTGGTTTCGCTCATTATTCCACTCTAACTCTGGAATGTAATTACTCTTCACCAGTAATTGGACTTCCGTGGATACCTATTGTCCTATACCGAGCCATCTCGAGCATTCCAAAAACTTTATTGCTACGCCTATCAAAACTGTACTTGTTGTTGAGGTTTTGGTATTAGTTGTGAATTTTTCACGTAATTCTTGTGTATCTGTAAATTAGATAAAGTGATAATTCTATTTATTTGAAAAGCAATATACTTGCGTTAACTGCCAAAAAAATGTTTTGACAAAAAAGAAAACAGCTAATTGCGATAAATATTACCCTTTTTTCATCTCGAGAGTAAACTCCAGTGTTACAGTTATTGTTAAGGAATTCTCGCATCAAATGAGAGACAAATAATCCAATTTATTATACAGTTAAAGTGTCATTCAAATTTAAATTAGTCAAATTTTAAGGGTATATTCAAAATCTAAAGTCAAAAATAATTCTGTTCCACATTTAGAGCTATTGAAGCCGCGGATTGTTTGCAGCCACAGTACTGATTTTTACTAACTTGTGATTCTCTATGTAACTTGTCTAGGGAATGTGGATTTCAGTACAACACGTAATACTGTAAAAAGTTGATTGCGAATAAATTGATGGTCTAGTATATACGTTCATTCATTTATTGTGATTTCTCTCTATCTGCGCTCTATATATATTTCTCTCAGAAATGCTAAATAAAAATGTGTACCTCAAGCTTATCTTTCATGATTGAAAATGTCTGCTTTGATGAATTAAAGTGAAACACACAGAATATTTTATTCACTGTAATACATACATTCTGTTCTAAAATCATTTCTTTTCTCCACAATAATCATTCTGGAAATTCGGAAGGAAAATAATTCTTTCTCGAGTAAATTATTTTACGCTAATATGAAATAGAAGTGTTTTCTCTTCTTTCATCTTCTAGGCTGAGACGAAAGATGAAGATATTCTCGTAAAGACTGACAGTATTTTATTTTCTGAGAAATTGCTCATGGAATAGTTCTGTAAATGATACTTACAGATGTTCTCCTCTCTACGGCAGCAAACACCATTTTGCAACACCTGCTCCAAAGAAGGCGGTTCTAGCGGACCGCCCGTTCGCGTCGCCAAATGTAACTTTGTAAACGCATTTCTCGCGTACAGTCACAGCATCTCGTAAAAAATACTGCTTCAACTTTGCACCGCGTTCCGCCAAACTTTCTTTATATTCACAAATAAAGAAAGATACTGTTATTGTATCAAAGTTTCTGTATGAAATGAAAAGTCTCCCGTCTGCTGTATTTCCCCCGTATCTCTTTCGCTTTTTTAAAGGTTTTATCGTTCGTAAAAAACCTTCCAGCGGAAGCGATTCCGCTCGGAACAAATCTGACGTGGGTTTCTCGTCCGACGTGCCGCGAGC
Organism: Teleogryllus occipitalis; assembly: GCA_011170035.1. Lineage (NCBI taxonomy): Eukaryota > Metazoa > Arthropoda > Insecta > Orthoptera > Gryllidae > Teleogryllus > Teleogryllus occipitalis. The sequence goes on from BLKR01008154.1 coordinate 16,943, forward strand.
AGAAAGCGAGGAAGGAATAAAGCATACGCGAAGGCGAGTCGGGGGCCAAACGGCTCAGAGACATTCTGATTGATGGAGAATCTCCTGCAGGGATCTTCGGCGGCCCCAAGGCGGTCGACTCGTTAAACTCGACTCGGTATCTAATCCTTCCGGGCGGGCATCGGCGATGGGAACCGCTCTGTATTTGTAGGCAGCTTCCTCTGTACGCGCTGTGAGGACGTCGGGAGCAGATTCGTAGATTTAATAAGGGAAAAGCTTCTCTGAGAGCGGCGCCGCGGTGCGCCCTGGCTGATGTATTGGGTCTCCGCGACCAGCCAATGGGAGCGCCTTCCATCCATGACATTCCCGCAGAGCGCCCGTCGGATGCATTTAGAACATTTGGAAGCGCGCGCCCGCCCGCCCGTGTGGGTGTTAGTGTGTTGGTTGTATGTGGGTGTGGGTGTGTGCGCGCGGGCACTCGCGTGAGAGAGCATGGGCGCCCTCGGAAGCTCACGTATGGACGGACGAGTCCGAGTGCCCGGGTGATTCACTGCTTCAGATTCCGCAGGTGAGGGGATCGGATCGCTGGGGGTTCGTGCTAAATATCTCCGAGGGTCAATGGCTGATCCGGGATGAAGGAAGGGGGTGTGGTGGGTGTGGGTGGATGTGGTGGGTGGTGAGTCTGTGGTTTCGGTGACGCACGGGTGGCTGCGCTGCCCTCGGAGTCGGCGAGTGAGAGAAGCGCGAACAGCGTTGAGGTGGGTCGCCAAAAGCGAAGAGTTTGCTTTCGTAGACGGTTCTGAAAATGCGATGGGGAGAGCACTTTCTCGAAATTAAACTGCAGTAACAGGTTTCACGTTATGAGCATGTTTCGTGAAATTACAAGTTCAGTGTAGTGAATGATACTGATGTGTTAAGGCACAAAAACTTTATTCTCGTGGAACCCATCTTCATGTAATAGAAACTTTTATAAAAGAAAGTTATTTGATTTCATGCAATTTAATAAATATCTCTGTTCAAATATAACATTTTTTGAAATTTGTAAACTAATACGTAATTGATAGATTTTGAAATGAATGAAAGAAATTGAACGAAACATTTTAGTGACCCGGTATATATAAGTTTTCAAAACATCAATGTTTTTAATAGAATCATCGATTGTGTAAACCAATCAATTCAGTTGTCACATCGATTTATTAAATCCTTTGTTTTTCTAACGTAAATGTTTTGTGTTTCATGTTTTTACGATTTCCACATTGTGTTAGTGAACGAAAAAGTTCCATAATTACGCAATTTTCAAAATTTAAAATGTGAAATAACTGATACCATTGAGTTTGTGCGGCATATGCATAAGACCTTCCTTTCTTCCCTTACCAATCTACAGAAAACCAAGGAATCTCTCACTCAGTTGAAATTACTTTGCGAGTTTTCAGGCTTAATTCAAAAAAATGTTTTTAGAATTTGTCAAGAACTTTGTTTTGGCACTTAAATCTTACTTATCAATTAATAAACGTGCTCACTTGGAAATTAAATTCTGTTCTGAATGAATAACTTATTTTGTAGATTACCAAACAGTTTTAGAACATCGATTTTGAAAAACAAAGTTGGTTTGGGGGCAATATTTTATTAACATCGATGTTTCAATATTGAACATCCCTGTTTAGAAATATCGTTGTTACGTAGTTGATGACCGACCGTCTAAACCACGCACGCCTCGCCGTTCCGCATTCCGCAATGCCTAAGATCCATAGCGAATGGCGTTAAACAAAAGAAAGGTTCACAAATCAGCTGTTTGTCTTTTAGAGATTAAGTTTGAAAAATCTTGCTTTTGTGGCTAAATAGAGGACAGTAGAACCATACTGATTCAATTGACATTTTGTCTTCTTTTAGCTTTTCGCAGTGATATACGATAAAAACTATAAATTTTCATGCCACAGTGATCCAGTCGCAAAATCCATCATCTTCTGTAGGAACTTTTCCATCTCCCACTTCTCCTCTCCTGTTCCCTTATACCACATACAAACGCGTTTCCCTCGTTTTCTCTAAGTGATGAAAATGCCACTTGAATCAGTATGATTCTCTTCTCGCCAATTGTATATTTCAAATTGCACGTTTCCCGCTTCGAAAAGGTTGTCTATTCTTTATCTAAAGTGGCGCGTGTAAATGCTTATTGCCAATGCATCTTCCAAAGAAACTAGTGGTGCCAAAACAGCACGTACTTTCTCCCCCATATTTCCACGAAAAGTACTGCAATTTTCGAAAAAGTGTACGTGACCTTATTTCTAAATCTATCTTTAAAGAACAGGTTTCATTCAGGGAAAAACTCTATCTTCAACATTGTAGTTGTAGGAAGATCCCAAAAATATTTTGAACTTGTGCAGTTTTCGAAAAGACAGGATTTTCTACAAAAATGAGACGTGTACCATTCTCTTAAACGTTCTTCATACTGTACAACAACAAAATTTAATAAAAAACGATGGATCCATTTTTTAAATTTTCAAAATGTCCACGGGGGCTTCATGTAAAATACCCCCAAAAACTGAAATATCGATTGCAGATTCAAGAGGTTAGAACATCAATCAGATCGATTGAGGAATATCAATTTTAGCAACTGCATTTTCCACTTTTGTGTTACCAAGACCCTGTACCAATTTTTTTTCTGTCAAAAATTGGTAAGAAAATTTTACCTGATGTCAGTTTCAAATAATGATGGAGTTTTACTAACTTACTAATTTCTTCTCCTTCTTTTCTTCTTCTTCTGTTACTTTTTTGCTACAGCAAAATTGATGATCTTGATGTTGTAGATCAAATACTAGGAAGTAGTACTTAATTTACAAGCGAAATAATGAATGGGTGTATAGTGCTGAAGTTAATATTGTGATTTATTCTGGTTTTCCTTGATTCAGCATCTCAACCGATCCAACGAATATTTTCAAATATCAATGATTACTTAAATGGTAGTAAATTAGTTCAGTCGTGTGCATCTGATATCCTTGAACCTAGATTTTAAATCTTGCGAATTATCTCGAAACAAGCGAGTTGAGGATCAGCGCCTGTAGGACATTCGGTCAAAATGCCGCACCCATGGACTGCAACCCTTTCCGCTGCATTTGACTTTCATCACGGCTGACCCCTCCCGGAGAGGCACCATCCCAGGGTGCCCCAGAGAGCGTGTCCTGCCATCCCACGTCGTGGGGGACGGGTCCCCCGGGTAGAGTTCTGGCGAGCACTGCGCGCCCCGACGCACGGGCGGGGGTCGTCCCCCGGGCGCCCTGCAAATTGCCTTCCCTCCCATCTGCGCCAAGACGGCCATTGGACGGGGCCGTGACTGTCTCACTGCCTCAAACACTTCATTAAATACCTAAGGTAACGAAGGTACCTGTGTATGAAAAATATTCTCCTACTCCTCGTGAATCTTAACACATCCTGAGGGACGAGTACCAAAATGTACTGTTTATCTTCAATATCATGTGATTAGCTTTGTCATGTGTAAATTCCTCCAAGAAAAATATAATCAGTGGCATATTTAATCACTTTCAATAAATAAGGGTCCATTCAAAAATAGTTTTAGAAGAAAAGAGATGAGTGAGAAGAACAATATTTGCGGAGACGAAAATTGGTCATATACGGTCATGAAGACTTCTCACATGGCAGTAGACATGAAGTTCGAATGACATTTGAAAATCTGTTTCTACAAAGTGAGAAAATTATGTTATTTATTATTGTGTCTCTGTAACAGAGTTTTATGAACATTCTGTGATATTTGGGAAACACTTAAAATTCGTTAGAGTTATTAATAATCTGGTGAATATAAAATGGGAAATTGAAATTACCAAACTTTTACATGGTGAATGCACAATTGAAGTGGTCGGTGATCAGTGTACACTGGCGTCGCAGATCTTTTTTACGGCGTTTCATTCATTACACGCAGTGATGTTCCCTTCACCAAACGGTGTTCCATTCACTACACACAGTGGCAGCTTTTAGGGGAGTGCCAGTGTACCAAGACACCAACTAAAAGGAAGGAAAAGGAAACTTTCACCACAAATGTGTATAAAATATCGTTTCCGCAAAATATTTTTCTTTATGATAATCAATTTGAACGCGCGCTTAGTCCTTCCATGATCTATCAATACTCTCTTCAAAGGCACAGGGCGCAGTGCCATCTGTCGGGCTCCTTCTAAACCTCTGAGCCACCTACGGATTGGCAACGTCTATGTCTTATTTAACGTTGTATGAAGAACTCTATGTCGGTTTATATGCTCTCTTATGGAGGAGACGGTGCCACAAGCGAAGTGGCGCAGAAGTTCACGTTCTCCTCCACAGAGTGCACTAATGGCACTATCTTCATCGCGCAGACTATCTCTCGCTCAGAAAGACTCCGATGCTCTGGTATTTTATTCGCCTTTCCTTGTGTTTCGTACATGGAGAGGCAGCGTACGCCGTGGGTGTAAGGCTTCCCCTCTTCTTCCCCACCCTTCTTCAGCGAAGCCAGGAAGCTGTGACCTCTGGAGATTTCTATGGGCCCTCAACCTTTTAGGCGGAGTATTTTTACTTGTTCTTATTATTTTTAGTTTGTTTTCAGTTTCACATTCATTATAACCTAATGAACATGGTTATTGTAAAATTAAATTTTGTACTCACGAATGTTATTTTAGAGATTACTAAACCAGTTTTAAAACATCGCATCGATGTTTAACCATCGCATCGATGGTTTCGATCGATATATAATTACCTATTAATGTAATAATGTAGTGTAAGGGTGTAATAATTACCTATTAAATAAAAAATACAATTTGGCCGCCATTTATATTGTATTTTAACTGTGATCTATCAGTTTACAAATCACGTAGAAAGCTTTAACGGCTTATCGAAAACCCGTCTTGCGGAGGACAGGCGCAATGGGACAGAACAGGCGGCTGAAAACTCGGCGACGCAACGCGACGCCGCGTCGCTCTGTGGTCGTCACTTTGCCCCCAGCCGCGGCCCGCGGGCGGCGCCTGACAGTTATTCCTCTTTCTTATTCGCGCCGCCAACCCCGGCCTGCGACATGGCCGGGGCCCTGCCTCCGGGCACGCTGGCGCCCGACGCTGGGCGCCTGTACTCGCAGGCTCCGGACAGCTGCGATGTATCGATGTATTGAATGCAGTTGAACCCCGATCATTCATGTGAGAATAGAGCGTTTTTGCGCGGCGAGACGTTGCCGCAATCGACAACACTATCGATCTTCTGCGCATGCGTAGGTGAGGATCTTGAACAGCGATAGTTTTGTCGATTGCTGTAACGCTTTGTGCAGGAGTCGACTACAACATCGATCTTATGTGCATGAGATGATCAGTAGTGATGTAGAACTAACTGTGCATGCGCAGAAGGTTGATATGGATGACGATTGCTATAGCTCTTCGCCATGCTAAATTCCCTAATGTAGTAGGGAGCTTTTGCATGGCGTAACGTACCGTAATCGTCTGAAATATCGATCTTCTGTGCATTCGCAGACGCACGAAAGTGTCGCAAAACTACAACTGCGTACGCAGAAGACTTATTTTGTCGATTGCTGTAAGCTGTGCTGCTAAACACTCTAATGATTTCGATGCATCACACTGTGGATCGTGGTGCGATGTAATGTTTAATTAATGTTTTGTATCATTGTGGTGGTTACATGGTTCAGTATTTTCACACTCTTTCTCATGTTTTTTGTGTGGCTTATAACTAAACTAATCTAAAACTATGTCTAATGTATCTACTACTCAGGTGTAGGATGCTCATTGAGTACCTACGCTTAGTTTACATCTGTGAATATTTTTAGGAAGGCATGTATCGGGTGTCTATTACGGATCCGGGTCGGAAAATCGTTCAGAGTGGCTAGGTTGTAATGGGCTATTTGGTTTATGGAGGATATATTTGAATAGAAGTTGTTCGAGAGATGAGCTATGTGGTGGTTGATGGATGGCAGTTGTAGTTCTCTATGGAGTTGATCATTAGAAATGAACCATGGGGCGTGGGTGGCTAATCTTAAATATTTATTTTGGATTATCTGGATTTGATTTATGTTTGTCTGTGAGGCGTTTGTCCAAATGGGGCAGGCATACAACATTAGAGGTCTGATTATTGTTTTATAAAGGGTTATGGCATTGTTTAAGGAGAGGTTGCTTTTGTGATTTAGTAATGGCTTTAGCTGTATTAATTTAATTTTTGCCTGTTGAATTTTCGTTGCTATGTGTGTTTTCCAGGTTAATCTTGTATCGAATTTTAGACCTAAATATTTAACGGTTTGGTTGTATGGTGTCCAGGGGATTACATTGTTATTAACTTGGAGTGGAGTGGGGGTGGCGAATGTTCTAAGAGAGAATATTTTGGCTGTTGATTTGGATGGGTTGAGCTTGATTTTCCATTTTAAGGACCAATCTTCTATGCTTTTTAAATGCAGTTGAATTTTATTACAGATTTGATTTAATGAATGGTTGGACATGAATATGGCAGTATCGTCAGCAAATTGTGCGATATGTGTGTATGGTGAGGTAGGTAAATCGAATGTGTATAAGTTGAAAAGGGTGGGTGAGAGGGGGGATCCTTGGGGAAGTCCTGCTTTTATTTTGCGGGGATTGGAAACGTGCTTTTCTATTGTTACTGTAAATGTTCTGTCTGCTATAAATTTTTTAATGATTTGTAGTAGGTAATTTGGAGTTCCTATGGTTTTTAGCTTATATATTAGGCCTGGGTGCCAAACTCTGTCGAACGCCTGTGAAATATCTAGAAAGGTGGCTATAGTGTGTTGTTTGTTCTGGAAGGCAGTATGGATGTGTTCGGATATTCTAAGTAGTTGGTGTGAGGTGGATAATTTATTGGTGAAGCCAAATTGGTGTTTCGGTATGGTCTGTGTCGTGTTTAGGTGTTTATTAAATCTTTTTAGTATTATTTTTTCTAGGATCTTTGATAGTGACGGGAGGAGACTGATTGGTCTATAGCTTTCGGCATAGTTATGATTTTTATGGGGTTTGGGTACGGGGATTATGTTCGAATTTTTCCATATTATTGGATAGTATCCTGTTCTAAGAATTGAATTATATATATTATTGATGTAGGCTATTGTGGGGTTAGGCAAGTTTTTTAATATAATATTGCTTATTTTATCGTGGCCAGGAGCTTTTTTAAGAGGGAGATTTTTGATGATGTGCTTAATTTCATTTGGGGAACTGTATTTTATTCTATGTGGAATATTATAATTGGGTGCTGATGCTACTTGTGTTATTTCCATGTGTTGGAGTACTGTTAGGAGTGAACGATTGCTCAAAGTAATCAGCCAAGGCTTCTGCTTTCTCTATTGGTGAATATTTTTTACCTGATGGTGTGTTTAGAGGTGGTATGGTTGTTTTCTTTTTTAGGATATTTTTGGTGAACTGCCAAAGCGAATTGTTTGATGTGCTCAAAGATTGTATTAAATTGTCATAAGTTGAGTGGTTAAAATCTATTATTGCTCTTTTAGTAAGTGTAGTTAGTAAGTTGAGTTCTTTTTTAATGTGAGGCGATTTTGTTACACTCCAAAGTCTTCTGGTTTTATTTTTAGTTTTGATTAAGTTTAGAATGGACTCAGGTAGTTTTGTGTTTGATGTTTTAGTGATATGGGGAGGCTTGTTGTCTTGCAGGGATATTACTGTGTTAATTATTATATTATTTAAGTATGAGATTGCTTGTTCGATTTCCAGTGGGGTATTTAATATTTTAAATGGAGGTGTTTTATTAGTAATTATTTTTTTAAACGTTTTCCAATTAATGTGTGTGTTTAAAGTGTGGGTGGGGTTGTGAGGGGGGGGATTTTGTTGGGTTGAAATGATGACAGGAAGATGATCTGAATCTAATTCGAATATTGGAGAACTGTGAAATTGGACTTGTGTGTTGGTGATTGCAATATCCAATATATCCGAGAATTTGTTATGGTCATGGGGGTAGTGGGTTGGTTCGGGGGGAGGGATTATTTGCAATTTTAGATCTGTTATTATTTTACTCAGTTGTCG
>BLKR01008155.1:0-24923 GCA_011170035.1 Teleogryllus occipitalis
CTTCACAGTATTATATTTATGAGTAGATGTGCTTTAAATAATCTCAAATAAATTTTCTCAAAAATATAACAGTTTCTGTGAAAATGAGCTCTAAATTTCGCGTTTTTAGAAACGCTCATACGTCATTTTTTCAAAATGGGCCCCAATTTTTTTTTCATTTTTTCCAATAGATAGTGCTTATTGTACTGTTTAAAGTGACGTTAAGTTTATTTTGGTGTATCATTTTTTTCCAAAAATTATAAAAATGTATTTTTTTAAAATAACATTACGACGTTAATGTGCACATTTCCATCGATTTGATCACATTACATTTGTGAGTGTTTCCGAAAACAATAGATTCTTGTGAAAAAGAGCTTCAACTTTCGCATTTACAGTAATGCTTAATCGCTATTTTCTTAAAAATGGCTTCAAATTTTTGAATGAAAATGTCTATTTAGGACGAGTTTATGGTTTTCTTTAATACTCTTGTAGTAATACTTCGGTTTTACTATAAAGAAACCGAAAAGTTGAAAAACATTTCACGAAAATGTACTTTTGGTGACGATAGATGGCAGTTGGGCAGAGAATAAAGCAGAACCTTGAAGCCAGTCCACATCAAAGAAATTAGAAAAAAATACTACGAGAAAGTCTGTGCCATTCTGTGGCACCTCTAGTTTTTTTACTACAATACATACATTTACTACAATACATGTAAGTTGGACTTTCGATATGTGTCGCACATCGTCTTTGATGACATTGGCGGTACCTCTGCTATTTTTCCGATCGAAACGACCATGTTATTCAACGCGATAAATCCGTTCCGATCAAAAAGTTCAATATTCACCAGGAATTTTAACTTCTTTTGTAGAAGAGCGCATTCGAAGCTATTTTTGCTTATAGTCTATACGGATAATAAGTGACAGTATCCGAATTGTCAGGGAGCACGAAGAAAAGGAACATACTGTGATGAACCCGACCTGCCACGTACGTCAACCCACGCATGTGAGCAATGCGCGTAGCACACGGTCTGGATACCACGCAACGGAGGGGGGGGGGAAACCGTCACACCGAAGTGTGTCGGTAATCAGATGACAGGTGTGCGCGTTAAATTTATAAATAAAGGGCGCCAAACGGGCACTTACCTGACACCTGGCACCGGCATATGAGCACCTCAAGGGTGAGTACTCTGTGAATGAGGGCATGCACTGGGTCCACTACTGCTGCTAAGTTATTATAACTACAGAGTCATGTTCCTTTTTAAGTGTTAATCGCCTGAACGGCGAGAACACGTTTATTGCTTGTTAAAATACATTTTGATCTGAAGGTTCCTTAAATTAAATTCTAATCTTACTTTTACAATAGATGACTTTTTTTGAATGTCTTTAAAATGAATACACAAATAATGGTCGTTAATTCTACCTCTTTCGATGATTGCACACCTGTGGTCACCCTCAAATCAAACGCTGTCGCGAACCGCGTTGTAGCAAGGCGCAGCCAGCCGGAAGCAGCATTTCATTCGCCGCCACCGTTCCTTTCCGTTCCAGTACTTCGCAGATCCGACGCTCGTAGTCAGGAAATGGTTGAAATGAGCCCCGATCGGTGGGTGCCGGAGGGGGCCGTCAAACGCCAACCCGACCGTACCAAGTCAGCTTTGATAGCTCGCGATCGGTGGATAGCGGAAGGGGCCGTCTACGCCACCCCTATCCGTATCAGGTCAGCCTCGATAACTCGGCTGTACTATCGATCCTTAAGGATCTGCGCCTGCCCGTTGAAACGGAATAAATTCCAGTTTGTGATTTCAAACGGGCGGCCTGCACTCCGTTGGTCGGCCAACACTAGTCGCTGGCTCCAACTACCTCTCCTCAACACATCAGCCTGTTTGCTATGCCGTTCTCTCGCCTTCTATCTGTCTCTGATAAAAATCCTACTCTCTCGAGCTTCCTGCTTCGTATCCTCACTCTTTTCTAACTTCGTACATCGCTCCTTCACGTGATCAGAATTTCAAACGTTATTGGTCAAAATCTCAATTTCTAGAATATTCGACGCGAGTCGGAAGCCGATAGGGCATTTCCTAACTAACGTCATTTTCTGGGCGCCTGATAGGTGGTCTTTGTTGTACGTGTGTTTTAGCCAGTACTCCAGAGATGGACAAAGCAGTCCTTTCTGCTGTCTCCGCGATGGTTGTATGTATCCTATGGGATTACGTAAACAGTAGCCGGGATCTCTGTAATTCAACAGTTCCGGCGCCTCGTGTGAACAATGGCGGGCAGCCGCCCGCTCTTTGCCTAAGGGGTTGTCCCGGGGGGCGATCCTACCCTAGTCGTAAATCTGGGAATAGGACGACAGGCGCGTGTTCGCGCGTCTTGCGCTGAGCCGTGTCGAATCAGGGGCTGTCGTAATTGGCGTGACAGGAGGGGAAGTTTGGGTCTGGCGACAAGCAATGGCCTCATTCCAATACTGAGATCTTCACGGGGTTGCGCGCCAGGAAACGAGTAATCCCTACTTCCATCGCTTCCTTGTTTCCCAAAGCAGCGCTGTTAAAGTTAAAATGTTGGTACAAATTTATGGTACTCAATTTTTTCATTTCTTTCATGTAAAGTATTAAAAATTATGCTAATATAATCCATACCCAATCAATTCAAACGAATCGCCAATGGTGCATACCAGCGTTTATTTCGATAGCCAGAAACAGTAGTAATTTCAAACTTTTACAAATGAAACATACCATAATCAGCGATCACAATTTCTTCAAGTAAAGAAGAAATTTGTTAGTTCGAAGTTAATGTTATTACCTTCCATCAATCTACTTTCTTTTATAAAAATAGAAATAACTCCCCCAAACCTCTCAAATTGTGTTCACGAAGCGCATGAAATTCGAAAGCGTGACTATGATGCAAATTATTTAAAAAAACTTAATTTTTTCGAAAAATTCAATATGACTCTATTTGAAGATCAGTTTTTGAGAACATTTCGTTATGAAAAATAATTATATCTTCACAATTGAAATTATAAGAGGATGCAGAAAAATTCAGTAGTTGATGCCGTTTTCGAAAAAAAAAGTTTAAACAAAATTCAGTTTTTCAGAAGATGCAGAATTTTTTCAGTTTTCGAAAAATGGACCATATCAGCCAACATGAGACCTGCACCATTCTCTTAATCGCCCTCTCTGAGATCCAAATTTAATCAAACAAATGTGTCGTTTTTTAAGAAAATCTAATCTGCAATCTAAAACTACTTATAAGCTATACGAGGAGAAAATTGAATCAAAATTGTTGATGCCGTTTTTGAGAAAATATTTCTTTGAACAAAATTAAAAATTGTCTATATTTCGCATAATTACGCGAAAACCGTATTACGCGATGACCGCATTTCAAAATCTATCTTTAAGGGAGAGATTCCATGAAGGGAAAAAATCTCTATTATTATAATTGCAGTTGTAGGAAGACGCCGGAAAAAGTTGAACTTTTGCAATTTTCGAAAAAAATTCGCTCGGTTACGAATGATGCATTTGGCGATCAGAGCTCCAGTATTCGGACGCAGGAACGCGCATTGTGGAATCGGCGACCCGATTTAAAGTGCCGAATACGGATTCGCTCGGATGCGACTGATGCGTCCGACGATTTGATCGCAAGCAACGACGCACACTTCCGCGCCCTGCGGTCCAACCTCCTGAGCGGTCGGACCCTAAGTGAGTTTTCTCCACTAGAGGATAAAAACCCGATGCCGTTCGGTGACTCTAGAGCCATTGTGGTGCTTTTGAGAACTATTGAGATCCGACAGCCTTCCGACGTAGTTCTGTCCGTTCCGCACGTTCAGCCTTTTGGTTGGCCAACGTTCTGCCTTTGGCAAAGCTTCCAACTTTCTGACGTCTTTCCCAATGTGTAAATAAAATGCCTGATTCAAACCTTTTAATATTCAAAGAAACAAAAGCTACAAAGTTAATTTTCATAAAGTGAAAATATTTTTGAATGGCACAAAATACACCAGTTTCGGTTTTTCAAATCAAATGCTTGTAAGAAATGACAAAGATTAGCAAGTTGTTGAAATCATTGCTAAACAGCTGTTTACTAAACAAAAATAAACATTCAAATTCTTTGAATCTTGAACAATTAGCAAACTTATGAAAGATAAGAGTTTCTTCTGTCCTCCCACAGAAAAATAATTGATTTATTATCTGCTGACGTTAAATAATTATTTTAAATATCACATTTGCATTGTAATGAGAAAGTAACCAGCACTATAAATACATTTTCTCCTTCCAAAAAAAGAATTTACAAGGCACAAAAATCCATATAATTGTTTGTGCAGTGTACAATCAAACAATCACATCTCAAACATTTCAATTTTAATGATGCCCAAAAATTATATTTTTTTATCCCCTTACCTCAAATTGTTCAAAACTAATAATTAGTAAAAGAGTTATTATTGATTGTACGTTCATTGCATAACAATATTCTTTTTGCTGGCTAACGTGACAGTGTTAATAGTTACTCTTCCAATGGTACGAAGTAAATAAATTACTGAATTTTAATAACTATTGCTGGCACATTCTAGCAACTCATTCAGTTCATATAGGAATTCCGCAGTCAGGCACCACATACGGAATATCTTGAAGGACTTGTTATCATCTGCTTTTATGCATACAGGTACCATACTGAAAAGTTGTGCAGCAATGCAGTATGAATCTTTGATAATAGAGAACTTTCTAGAGTGCACCCTGTGATAAACCTAATGTTTTCAAGCATGATATATATCATGCATATCATGCTCTCTCTCTCTCTCTCTATATATATATATATATATATATATATATATATATATATATATATATAATAACGCCTCACAGAAACCAGCAGGCACCTATACAATATATATATTGTGACGTTCGTGGCCTGGCCACAAACCTACACAGCACCCTCGCAACTTCGGCGGTGACGGAAAGTACGTAAGAACACCGGAAAAGCAGCCCGAGAAGGGAAAAGGCGCTACCTGTCGGTTGCGGCCAGAAGCGGCGGCGGGGTACTCTCGACGTAGGGGCGGTACGCATGGGGGTACTATGACGTCAGAGCCGCATTTATACAGCGGAGCGGCGAAGAGTTGCTTTCTTCTTGAATCAGACGGCGACGTGAGAGGTAGCTTCCGTAGTCAAGACGCGGGGTCGTGAATAATACCACGAGCAGTAGTGGAGGAGACCGTTATAGTATTGAGGCGGCGAAAGCAGCAAAGTGAAATTGTAACGAGGTTGCATAAATTAAAGAGAACGTTGACTGTGAGAACGTGAGCTGAAATAAGTGAGAATTGAGTGGAGTAGTAAACGTGACTGTGAACCGTATTAGATAATCAACGCGCTGGTGGAGCGACACGTTAACACACGCGAGAAACTGAGAAATACGCGTGCGCGTGTCTGGATCTGGCGGCGAGAGCTAAAGAAGATTATTCCGGATCTGGCGGCGAGAGCTAAAGAAGATTGTTCTGGATCTGGCGGCGATAGCTAAGGAAGATTGGTCTGGAACTGGCGGCGAGAGCGATAGAAGACTGGTTCGGCAATTTGGTAGCGGGCTACGGAGACGGCTTCCTAGGACATTGGGAAACGCGAGCGGCGGCGCGGCTGGAGTTGAGCAGCGACCTCGACGACACGACGGCGGTGCGTAACCCGAGGGCTTGGGCAGCTGCAAAGGTAATTCGCATTTGAATAAAACCAAAGTGGGGAGACCGGAATTTGGACGGGAGTGATAGTGAAAGATAAGAACATTAAACTTTGCAAGATCGCCTTAGATGTGATTCACGGCAAAGTAAATTAACCTTGTACGACGGTAATGTATTCAATTGCATTCGATTTAGAAATTGTGTAGATATTTGATTAGAGTTCCTCATTTTATTGTGTAAAATCATTAACGAGGAAAATTATGAATGTAAAATAGCGATAAGTTCCCAGATAACGTGTAATGGTAATCAATACCAGGAGTGTGGGAAAGTTCAATTTCACTTAATTTAATAATCTAGCAAAAATCCGTGCACGGGTGTTAGGAGGTAATTAGTCACAATATAACGAGCAAATCATTAAGTAAAGATTTTTTTGTGTTGTAAATTCTTTTGATTTGATTTTCAACTTGAGTGTCAAGTGTAAAGAGTCTCTTGGGCCATATTTCAGAATATATCATTGTTTTGTCTAATTTTGTGTCTGGGTGTGCTACTTTCTCATACCCGAAAGATCCTGCCCCCGCTGAGATTTTTCAAAGCTCGAAAGAGCATTTTACAAGGCGTCCCCCGAAGTGGGGGCGTTAGAATATATATAATGTCTTTGTTGCTAACCAAGATTGATTGTTTCTTAATAAAAGTAATAATTTGTAAACAGAATGCTACAAGTCAGTTTTTCAAATTTAATGTAGTAGTCTTTACAATACAATATTGATTTGAATTTCAATATGCTTCTGGGACATTTCTTTCTTAGAATCATTAATCTATGTAATTTTTATTCTGTATCTTCCCTCATTCATCCTTCAATATCATACGGTCTACGAGAATGGAATATGCCATAACAAATGGATTAGAGTGCACTAGTTTTGAGGTATCTGGAAACATTTCCCTAACACAAATATATTGGAGGTTATTTTATTATAGAAGGTATGTGCATGTTTAAAGTAAGTTAGATTTCATTAATGAATATTTCTGCACCTAGGGCAATCTGTTTAACTCACAACCTCATTATCGACTTATTCTTTATTGTTTTGTTGACGGAAATTATGGAGTATAAAGTTCATTAACATATTTTTGTCAATATTTAATTTAAATTTATTCAATGACAACTAGCTTTGAAGAGTAATTAAAGATAGTGTTAAATACTTACAACTTGAGTGGTATGACCTTATAAGGATATTAAATCAACCCCTTATTCTATTAAGTCTAGTTTTGTAAACGGAAAATCATGAAATATACTATAAAGTGCCTTTGAGAGGTCAATGAATGTACTTGTTGCTTTTGTTTGCTTCAAATTTCCAAGCATTCCGTGAATGTATCTAAAAATAGCAGTTGTCATAGAAAAATCTTTCCTAAAGCCATGTTGTGACTTATTACGGATATTATTAGCTGGTATTATTAGCTGATAAATTACCGAGACATACTAAAATATCTCTTTAATTGAGTTTGCTAAATACCAGGTGGGAATTCTAATTCCTTACATCTTGTTGTGTACTCCTTTTCTTTAAAATATCCATTTTCAGGGTTGCTAGATGCTTTCATGAGCTTCTTCTCCAAATTCAGGTGAAACACGTGCGCAAACGAGGAACTAAGTGCCTTTGCGGAAATAAAAATGTTATATTACGTTAATCTACGGGACTCCTTTTTCAAGATCTGGGCTGTCCGGGTGACGCCGCGTCGAAGGCTGGGGTGCCGACGTTTCGACCGACATATCGCGGTCCTCTTCAGGGCTGTACTGCCTGAAGAGGACCGCGATATGTCGGTCGAAACGTCGGCACCCCAGCCTTCGACGCGGCGTCACCCGGACAGCCCAGATCATGACTCTGGCCGCGGAAGCCTACGATATCACTCCTTTTTCAATTTTGGGCAACATTTCCAGGTCAGAGCCAAGGCTGCTCTACCTCCCCTCCCCTGCACACACCCAAGCAGATTTTGAAAGATATTTTGGTACAGTCATATGTCCATATTCCTTTTTCAATTTAATTAATTTCAATTCAATTTAATTATTAAATGCACTCTTACACTGAGTTCACACATTAAGCACACGACGTCAATGCCATTCGTTCCCAACACTTCATAAAATAAGCAATATAACTAGTATTACTTATAGAAATATAATATTTCTATAGCAATACTATAACTCTAATAATTGATGAATATAGTAACAAACTACTAATTAAACAGTATTGCAGCCTAAACGCACGAGTTATATTAACAGCAAACGCAGCGTGTGGTAACCACTAATCGCGCTGACCAAAGAGTATATATGGCTGATGACGCTGACAATAAGGAATGGCATAGAACCACCCTCTTCATAGAACCGAACGTCGCGGAACGGGCAGAACCGGGATCGTCGGCTCTTAATGGTTCCCAAAAGTGCCACAATGGCGCTAGAGTCACCGAACGGCGTTCGGTATTTAGCCGCAACTGTTTTCTCCTGGTCTCTTTCTTACCCTCGAAGCTTCAAATTTCCTTCTTCTCTGTTCCAGAAATATTATATTGTGATTGGCCTAAAGGTATTGCGTTTTAATATTGCTTCCGCCAATCCCGTATGGCTCCGGAATGTTCCAGAAGTGGAAAATTCCTACAGAACGCTCTCTCTTGCGATATTGATATTAGAAAAAACTTGCCCCTGCAAGCAGAGTGCGTCGCCGGTGGTCATATTTATCCTGAATTAAAGTTGTAGCTGACAGTCGGGGATTTCCCTTCTTCACAGTTCGGTGCTCAGCCTTGCCCTAGCAGGTGGGGGTGGGGTGGAAGGTGGTGTGAACGGACACGGGCCTACGTCACAGGCACACACAAAAACAAAGAAACCTGGAGGGACGACCGCTTACTCGTCGGGAGTGAAGGTCTGTGGAGGTCCCTAGGGGTGGAGGGGAGGACCGCGCGAGAACGAGCTGCGTCTCTGACACAAAGGAATTGCGCATTTCTCAGTTTTACGCAATTTTGTGAAAACCTAACGAAATATCGTTTTAATCTGTACATCAAATTTTTCCATACGAGCTCTGTGCCGCCACAATATTGTAACCGTACCTCCTCACCTCACCGTACCGATTACAAAAGTAGATCTGTCATTTGCCTACTTCGCGACGTGTGATTACACCGTCACGCATCCCTGGGAATATCTCAATTTACGGATAAACTTCCCTATTGGTAGTGGGTTCGTCTTTGTTAAACTACTGATCAATTAACAAACCAACACAATTTTTCAGTTTTAAATGACAAATAACATATATTCTATTGAATGAAAATCACTGTACAAATGAAATTCACAGATCCTCCTATGTTCTCATTTTTCGTAAAATCATGGTAGCTAATTCCCTACCTAAACTGCAGTTTTTCACTAAAGTAATAATAACTCAGATCCCTGTTTACAAGAAAACAAGCAATGGATACATATTTACACTTCACAAAGAATATCACACATGAGACACACAAATCATAGTACAAATATTCATCCTGTAAAAGAAAAATACATACACACAATACTCGAAATTCACTACTACCTTTTAAATCACTAATTACGTTACACTCAATAGTCACATTTGACCTTCGGCTTCTACATAGCCTTTCAACACAAAATTTTGTTTCATAACGTCTCTTAAATGATTTGAATCATTAAAATATGACTCTAAATAAATAATTCTGTACAAAACAACTTCTATCATAAACATAAAGAATTACTTTAATCTGATTCTTGTTACGACTGTCGAAAAGAAATAAAACCACTGGCTAGCAAGACCAATGTTCTAAGAAACTTGCCCGATCAACGTCTGTTTTTGAGGGAAGCTCACATTACAACGTTTTGGCTAGTATAATGATAATCCTATCTCACAAGTTTTTTCCAGACTGAAATCTAATGAGTGTTCTTTCTGTGACTCACAACCGGCGAATTCCTCAAGTTGGTCCCGCGCTGTGTAGCTGGCCCGTCGCGCGACCCTCGCGCCTCAAGGTCGTCGTTCTTCTGCAAGGTCCCCTGCGTTGCCTGTCGCACCGAAACTGAAGTATTCCGAACACCGTCTCCTCGTCGTTCGGCGAAAATTCACCCCAGCTTTCGCAGAGGCGATGGTCGCATCAGAATGCGAGTCCGAAACTCCAAGTTATGACTTCGTAATGGCAAAAGTCAAACTAGTTGTTGGATAATCCGTCTTTCTCATAACTCTCAAAATTCCATCATAGGATTTCCAAAGTGAAATTCCCAAAAATAAGAATAAAGAATATATGTTAAAGTATGAAATATATGAAAAATATGAAAGCTGTAGCAAAGAAGAAACATGTCCTATGTTACAATAGTCCTCTTTTCTAGCAACAAGAATGCAGCAACGTGGTTTTACAGATTCATTTCGATCTATTACCGCCGTCGTTCTTTCATTCATTGCATTCTTGTTTAATATTCATTTACTAATTCCATGTAATCTCACGATATTCACAGTACGTAAATCCATGAAAAGTGCTAAGTCAATTACCTTTTATTAAAGCTTTTGTGTTCCGCAATCTTCGCGTGTCCCTCGTCGACTATGTGGCATACTCGTAGGCAACCATTCTCCTCGACGTCTCGAACCAGAAAGAGAGCGAGCTCTTTTGACGCAAGTTCACGCCACGTCCGTATTTCCACGAAAATTTCCTGATTGGCTACGGTCTGAGTGCGTTCAGAAATCCTTCTCTGACTTCGCCATCTCTTCGCCACTGTAGAAACTACGTGTAGGGCCTAATGTCGGGTATTATTGCTTCCATTTTCCGTTGGTTTTAAATGTGACCGGCGACAAGCGGTTACTATATATTGGTTGTTTTTTAGTTCTGGATGGTTAATATATACATGAAACTACACTTTCTTTTTATAAAAAGTGCTGCAAATATTGTAACAGTTGAGATTTATACATGTATGTTCCTTTTGTAGAAATAAGAAAGCGATTATCTTCCTGACTATTGAAATAATAGCAGAAAACCGATTGGTCAGGACTTTTTCAAGTGATGGCAGAAATTGCAATATTACAATAGTACATAACCCTTCCCAATAATATGAGAAAGTATGTTCTGTGGTAGCACCTCTAGTTTTTATTTTCAATACTACCTGATGTTGGAGTAACCAGATACCTCTTGCGACAAATGAAATAGTTTAGAGAGTTTATCGAAGATGATTATCTGCAACACTCAAAGGATCTTTATTATTTTTATTCAAATATTTTCTGATACAGCGTACATATCCACTTTACAGAATTGTTTGCTTACATAATGTATACAATAATATACAGGCAAAAATAAGAGGGAGGATGACCCAACTGGGCTCCTCTACAAGAAATCAGGTTGGGGTGCTTGGGAATTATTGCGGTGGTTTGTGGAATGGCTGAGATAACGACGCTTATGATATGGAAAAAGCGTAGGAGTTACGGAGGGCGGAATTTATCTTTGGGGAATCTGGACGGGATGCGGTTTAGATGAGGACGAGTGGTTTTTCCTAGTGAGAAAATCGGTCGGAAGGGAAGGTTATGAAGCTTGTTGTAGAATCTTTCGGAGAGGCGGGCGATGTGCTGGGCGACTGTAGGGAATTTCAGATCATTGTGAATTTGATCATTAGAAATGTACCATGGGGCATTTAAGGCAGTGCGGAGGTCTTTATTTTGTAGGGTTTGGATGTGCTTTATTGTTGAGGGGGCGGCACCTCCTCATACCGGTGCAGCATACGTATTTGCAGGGCGGACTAGTGATTTATATAAGTGAATGGTGGTTTTTAGATTAAGGGAAGACTTTTTATTAATAAGAGGATAGAGTTGGCGAAGGGAGGAATAGGCTAGATTTAGGCGTGAATGTATGTGGGCTTTCCAGGTTAGCCGAGTGTCTAGAAGTACTCCAAGGTAAGGGATAGAAGTGCTGTGATCTGCCCATTTGAGGGGAGTAGGTGATATGTATAGGAGTGAAGCAGGCGGAATGCGTTTTAGGGTGAAGGTTTTGGCAATGCATTTAGAAGGGTTTAAGTTAAGTTGCCAGTTAGAAGACCAAGTGGAGAATTCATTTAGGGATTCTTGAAGGGAAGAACAGGCATTTTGGTGAGAATGATTGGAAGTGAATAAGACTGTGTCATCCGCATATAGGGCCGTTTCGGTGGAGGGGAGACTGGGGATATCGTGGGTGAATATGTTGAACAGCGTTGGGTATAATGGAAAACCTCCTCAAAGAATCTGAGCATGGACTAATTGGATCTCAGCACGTGGGGTCGATTTCGTTTCGGGAGGAGCTGTACCTCCAAGATGTTCCTTCCAAGGTACATGCCATTCAAGGCATTCGCACGATAATAGTTGACTCATCACTTCTTTGCTGAAATCTTATAATGCCAAATATCATATTGAAACTCATTTTCCCATTGCACAAGCATGAGAAGAAAGTCACAGGAAGAAGCAAAGCGGTGTAAAGGTTAACATATTTAATGCATTCAACATGTTCATGAAATATTGATAAAGATGTATTTACAATGGAATTTTTCTTAATTTTCTTCAGGATTAACAATGGTATTGTCTCAATAAGTAGTTATGGGAAAATGCAAGAGACATTTAGAAAAGGAAATTGTTTCATCAAACTCATAGCAGTGCAATAAGAATTTCACGCAGGGGTTCTTAAAGTCAAATATTAAATATTAACCAATTTTACTATATGATATGCAATCTTGTACATCGCGACTCTCATGTATTTGCAGTCATTTTCAAATAATTTTTATTAATAAAATAATGAATATAGGAAAACATACTCCTAGTAGGTTTGACTTGATCCTACTAAAATACACCCATTAACTCACATTTTCAATGCTTCCTTGTGCACAGAAATATTTCCAGATATTTTCAAAACAGCAAAAATTAAGCTACTTTTTAAAAAAATGGAACAAAAATGAAATTCAAAATTACCGGCCAATTTCTCTTTTGTCAGTTTTCTCAAAAATTTGAGAGGCTTTTCTATATGCGAATGGAAACTTTTCTCAGGAAAAACGAAGCGTTTTCAGACTCTCAACACGGTTTTAGAAAGTCAAAATATACGGAAACTGCCATTTTTTCTTTCCTTAAAGATGTTGCTTCATCAATGAACCAAAATGAAGAACCCATTGGGATATTTTTAGATTTTTCGAAAGCTTTTGACGTTATTAACCGTAACATCTTGCTCTCAAAATTACCTTCTTATGGAATTCGTGGTATTGCCCTAGATTGGATAACCTCGTCCCTTAAACATCGATCTCAAAGAGTAGAAATGCCGTACTAGCAAGAAAGTACATTATTTACTTATCTTTCCAATTCTTTGCCAATTGAGCAAAGGGCACAAGGTTCGATCTTAGGTCCTACCCTCTTTCTGTTGCACGTAAACGATATGCCCTCATTTATTAAAAATGGAAGAACAGTTCTGTTTGCCGATGGCATGAATATTCTTTGCAAAAAAGAAACAATAAATAGTACAATTTCAGAAGTTTCAAATTGGTTCTGTAATAACAAATTAATAGTTAATGAAGGAAAAAACCGTCTGGATGCATTTTTGCGTTTCAAATCGACAATCGTATGCTCCATTGAAAATGAACAATATGCAATTAGCTAATGTTAAGGTAACAAAATTTCTAGGTCTCTCAATTCAATCACACCTCAAATGGAATATACATATACCAGATTTAAACACTAAATGAAGCTCATTATGTTATACACTCAGAATTCTTTCTAATTCTGTCAGCCTTCATGCAGCTCGTTGCGTGTATTTTGCAAATGTACATTCCCGCCTGAAATATGGCATAATATTCTGGGGAAGCTCATCCTTTAATGCCCAGACATTTAGATTGCAAAAGAAAATTATCCGAATAATGAAAAAATGCCATCCACGTGATCCCCGCAAGCCTGTTTTCATTAAGCTTGGAATCTTACCATTGCCTTGCCTATTTATTTACGAACCTGTAGTTGTCAAAACCGACTTACTTAAGTGGGAACATATTCTCATGTAATACTGATATTTATAGTTACAACACTCGACGTAGAAATCATGGTCATCAAGTGCTCAACTACAAGAAACGACTACAAGCAACAGTTCACTACAAGAAATCCACATACAATACATGTATGTTACTTTACAACGCATTGCCAGATGAAATTAAACAATTAAAATTGGTACACAAATTTAAGTTAAAAGTAAATCTTTTCCGCTGCAAAACTTTTTTATACAATCAGAGACTATACTGATCCTCAAAAAGAAAAATAATGTTTACTTTAACAAAACAATGGTATAGTATTAACGAATTAGTTTACATTTGCATTGTATAATTTTTAAAAAAGACGTAAATGCCTGTAACAAGTAATGTACTTCAGCTACCGGGTCAATGACCCCCATCTCCATCGGGTTTTTGCCCAGTTTCCCTGATCCATTGAGCAAATGCTGATATGGCCCCTTGATTTGCTTCTGGAAGTAAATGTAGCTTCACTCTGTGCATATTTTGTTGAGCTTTCCTTTTGTTTGTAGTGGTAGTGTAGAGCTTAGGGTGAGTTTCTATTTTGTTAGCAATACAGAAAAATCAAATCTGTTCGTTCGTTTACCGTTACAAATAAGTTTTCTATAATTCGGAAACGAAAATATCTAGTTTTTGAAATGTTAATATCTCGTTTTTTAAAAATTATTTATTATTATTATTATTATTATTAATATTATTATTATTATTAATATTATTATTATTATTATTAATATTATTATTATTAATATTATTATTATTATTATTAATATTATTATTAATATTATTAATATTATTATTATTATTATTAATATTATTATTATTATTAATATTAATATTATTATTATTAATATTATTATTATTAATATTAATATTAATATTACTATTAATTTTTCATCTTTCAACTATTAATAGTTAAATTGTTGGGAAGGGATTCTGAAACTCTGAAAGCGTGCACAGATGATTTTCTCTCCCATACGTCGCATACAGTTTTAAACTGTTTTTGCCTAAATACACAAACAAATTTCTTCTCTTCATAGATATAAGGGGTCACATGGTATAACATTACACAACTGCACTAGACTCAAAATCAGTGATTTTGTGCACTTCTAAAGTCATTAAATATAGAAACAAAGTTAAAGAAAAAAATAGAAACATTTTGGTGTTTGGTGCAAAACAGTGTTTATTTTTTTTCTGAAAGGATAAAGGTAACACAATAATTACGTTAATACGCTATTATTGTACATAAAAAGAAATGTGGAAATAAAAAAAATATTAAGAACTGTGTTCGGCAAACGTGCGTAGTAATGAAAAATAATTTTACTGTAGTTTGACAAAATATAACACAATGAAGTGACGTAGGGAAGTTTCCTCACTACGTACACTATTAGTAACACAATTATGATGAAGTTTTGCATAGATGTGCCAAAAGTTCATAATGGCGTTTCTTTCGAATAGATGCGACATGTCTGAATTCTAAACGATGGAAAAACTAAAGAACTACCAAAACCTATCGGGTGCACACGGTAATTAATATAATATTTGATAGTATTGTTGCTATTGATAGTACAATTTTATTTCAATTTCTCACAATTCATTGTGGATTAGCAGGGATAATGGTGGGGCTCTCTTTACCGTAAATAAAATTTCGTGTTTCAGTGATTAGTTTTGAACTATTATTGCCTACTAATTGGGATTTTTACTTTCTTGCATAATACATGCATGTGACATAGAGCGATTTATGTAATGCCAAAGCGAAAAACGGCGATATTTGTGTGTCAAAAAATTCGTATTGTGGTGTGTGCGAGCCCCTATACCCCTAAGAGGTCGAAAGAGTGGGTCAAAAAAGTAGTTCCCTGATACAGAAAAAGTGGACACTTCTTGTTCTTAAAGTAAGTGATCTTGCAGTAGATTACTTCCTTTAACACGTTATGTAGTCAGAATTCACGGTTTCTGGGTCCTTAATGCCAATAAATTGGTTTACGTTGGCAGAGCTTCTATCCGTCCATCCATCCATCCGTCCGTCCGTCTTGTTGTCTGTAAACTATGCCAGTGACTAATCCGTAGGCAGAATTTCCGAACATTGATATTCCCCGTTCAATCAAGATGATGTCCCTAGAATTACAAATAAGATATTTTAATTTTTGGGGGTACTTCACATAAAGCTCAAACATTTTCTAATTTAATTTTTTCCAAACATGGCTCCAAATTTTACTTTTGTCTCATTAAGACAGCAGAAGACTGCAAACAACAGATTAAAAACTGTTAAGGGTCTTTATTTTTTTAAGTACAAAACATCATAAACACTTTAACAAAACTAGTCGCACTACAAAGTCACATACTTTCTTGCATTATTTATAACTGCTCCGCTATATTATACTTCCACAACCAGCGAAGGGTTTTTCCGCTCTGAGATTCGAACTCAGATCCTCAGACATAACTTACCGACACTCCTACCAGTACACCACAGAAGCGCCGTGTGAGTCGAACTCACGAAGAGGCATACAATGTAAAGGTCTGTCCATGTAATACAACCTCAAAAATCAAATAATCCGTTTGAAACTTCCGTAGCCATATTCCCATCGATCAGCCAGTTCATTCAGATCGATCACGGAATATCAATTTTGGAGAAAATCAGCTGGACGGTTAAGGCGCTAGCGTTAGCCACAGACGGGCAGACACCCGTTTTGACGTCAATCCATTTTTCGGAATCAAGGAGACTAAACATGAATGCTGCGTACACCATGTGTTAGATGATACTTTTTCTATATTAAACAACTGGATTTATCCACTTTTTTGTTAACAGGACCCTGTAATAAAAGTTTTTCTGCCGAAAATCCGCTGTTTTTCCGTGTAGCATTACATAACTTTCTTCTCCGTAGTGAGAAGGTACAAATGGAGCTGTTTTTAGAGAACATAATTGTTTAAAAAATTAAAAAACCCCGACATTTCAGGCATAACTATTATTTTCGAAAAATTGTACATTTCCTTTGAACAGTTCCTTTAAATTGATGATTGTACAGTTCCTTTAAATTGATGCAGGGATGTCAATTTTCTAGAAATTCGGCAGAACTGTTCAGAGCTTACTTTGATCTTGGACGGACAAACGACAGACAGACGTTTTGCCGACAAACGATTTTTCGGTATCAAGGTCCCACAAAACATGGATTACGACTACACAACGTGTTGATTGATTGTTAGTGATTCCGGGCGCGTCAACTACTGGGGTCATTAGTCACGTAAGTGTAGTGCGTGTTTTTTTGGGAGGCAGCGGTGTTCTTCCCCCGCTGGATGGCGAGATCCGGCACCGACCTACCGTCCAATAGCAGGGTTTCCCTTACCAGATACCTCCCCAGCCGGAGCAAACTAAGCCCCGACCGGTCTCACGACATGTGTGGTAGTGTAGTGCATGTTAGTATAAGTGTGTGTGTAAGGGGTGAGGATATAGAAAGGAAGAGGAAAGAAAGATCGCGAGTGATCCGTGGCCCGTTTGTTAGGGTACTGCCCCGGCATTCCACTGATATTGATAGGAGAAACCACGGTAAACTACCTATCACAGCAGCTGGGCACTAGAATTCTCCTTCAGACAGCGACTGAATTCGACCAAGCTGACAAGCTAGTGTCCAAAAAGAAATCCAGCCACCGTCGGGACTCGAACGTAGAACCTCCCGGTCAGAGGGACTACAGTGACATCAACTGATACCTTGAGCTATCTCTGCCAGTACACGTGCTACAGGACGTAGTTTACTACGTGTAGGAACAAGATTCTTTCTCTTTTTCGTTACCAGTGCCCGCCAAAAAGCGTTTCTCTGACGAAAATTCGCCGTCTTCGGGCGCATATTACAATACTCTCTTCTTTCGAAGGAAGGGAGAGGAAGAAAAAAGGATATAACGTGCGAGCTCTACCTCCTCTTTCACATCCCCCAAAGACTAGATTGATTGAGGTTTCCGAAGACGTCAATTGCTAAGGTAGTTAGTTCCGTAAGTGTAATGCCGTAAGATTATATTCCTGAAGAGAGCGGAAATCTTTCCCCGCAGGATGGCGAGATCCAGCGTCGACCTATGAGTTTTCCAACGCCGGCTTGCGGAGTTTTCTTTAACCAAGTATCTCCCATCATCCCAGCCGGGACTACATTTAAGCTCCCAACTGGACTCCCGATATGTGTAATAGTGTAGTGCATATAAGTGTAAGTGAATGTACATAAGGGGTGAGGGTAGGACAGGGAAAAGGAAGAAAAGATCGCGCGCGGTCCATGTCCAGTTCTTCTATGGCATTCGCCTTGTGATGATTGGAAAATTCAAGGAAAACTATTGATCACAGCAGCCGACTGCTAGAATTCTCCTCCAGACAGCGTCTGAATTCGATCTAGCTATATAGCAAGGGTAAACAAATCATGCCACCGTCAGAACTCGAATCCTAGGAATTCCCAGTCAGACATACTGCAGGGACATCAGTTCATGCCTTGAGCCAACTAAGCCAGTCCAAAGTCCGAGCTCAATCCTCTAGTACAATACCAACAGTGGCTTGTTTATTTCATATTTCTCTTTCTTCAGATGCCTTATTTTTTGTGTGTTTGTTGGCACCCAAAGAGTCTTCGCAAACTCAAGGTAAGCCACCGACTCGGTCACGGAGGAGAGGGGATCCACGCTCTCGCGATTCCTTTGAGAGGAGGGGGGCCGGCAGCCGGCGAGAGCTCGCAGAAGAGGCAAAGACGCAGGGAGACAAGGGGGGGGGCGTGGCGGAGCGGGCGCGTTGAGGGGGCCCGCGAAGGTCTCTGCTAATTGATCGTGTAATCATCTTCATCATCAGCACATCATAATCAACATAAATCATGTTCTCACCATTTATTGATTTAGTATGAGCGAATAAAGAACTTCGACATTTTTAAGTCCGTACTATGTTACATTCAATTTCATTGATTGAAAAGAACACTAGATGCGAACTTAAGTCCCTTTCTCATATATCACCCAAAATAAACAGATCAAACTTTCCTAATACTATAGTAATGGCTTGTTTATTTCATACTTTTCTTTCTTCAGATGAGTAAATTATGTTTGTCGGCACGCAATATCACCGACTCAGGTGGCTCCGGCATCCAATGATGCCATTGCAGTGCTTCTGACTGGGAGGTCCTAGGGTTCGAGCTCTGAAAGTAGGATTTTCGATTCTGCTGTAATCTATGTCGAGTTGTGGCACTACCTGGAGATGAATTCGAGCGAATGGCTGCTCTGATCGGCACCTTGGTTTCTCCGATCAATACCAGGCGAATGCAGGAGCAATTTTCTAACAAACGGGTTAGGAAACACGCGCGATCTTTTCTTCCCTTCCCTTGTTCTATCCTCCCCATGCTTCTTTCCTCGCATTTACACCTACATAGACTGGATTACCACTCACACCGGGGGCTTATAGCTGGGCCGCTGGGGAGATACATGGATGGGGAAACCCCCAGAGTCGAAGTGTAGGTAGTTACCAAATCTCAATCCAACGGGGCAAGGACACCACCACTGCCAGTGATAAAATACATTCACTAGACTTGCGGGACAATAGCAGTTGACGCGTCCGGAAACACAAAATAATCAATCACCTATCAATCTTTAGAAACACTTGGTTCAAGGTAATCTACCCACTCAATCACAAAGGTGATACGATCAATCTGGATAGTCTTTCTATTCCACTGAGTGAAGGTGAGGGAGCAGTCGACGAGAGCTTGTGGAGAGGGAAGGGAACGCGGAGGCGGGGAGTGGTGGGGCGGAGATCGGAGGGCATGACGGGCTGGGGCTGAGGACCCCACGAAGGCGCCTGCTAAGTAATAAGTAAGTCCTGTACTCATCATTTATTAATTTTTGCGCAAATGAAGAACACTGAAATTTAGTAGTAATTTGATGTATTACTTCATCTTTTATAAATAAAAGAAAAACTAGGTGCCAAGTACAAACCCCTTCTCCCTTATCATTCAATGACAATAGATCAAACTTCTGTAATACTGATAATGTGTTTATTTCATATTCTTATATTTTTCAAATAATATATTATAGGTTCGTCGTCTTCGCGAACCCGTGAATGAAGGAAAGCCACCAAGTGTATGGGCCAATAGCAGGAGAGAGGAGGTCCACGCTCGTGCGACTCCACTGAGAGGAAGGGACGGCGATTCCGCTGAGAGCTCACGGAGAGGGAAAGGATCGAGGAGGCGTGGGATGGGCGGCGCGGGGCGCGCGGGGAAGGGGTGGGGCGGAGGGGGGCGCGCGCGCGTGCGTGCGCGGGCGGGGTGGGGAGGGGTGGGGGCGCGCAGGTGCTGAAACAGCGCGGCGGCCTCTCCGCCGGCCAGTCTGCCGCGATGTCGGGCCCTGTCACCAGCGAGAGCCTCCTGCCAACCAGGTGAGCCACGTGCGCCCGGCGCGCGCGCCTGCTTCGCGTTCCCTCCAAGGTAACACCTCCAAGCAGGGCCGGACTTTGGTACGCTCCCCTGATTTACAAAGAGAGCTTTTCATAAGAAATAACTTTTTGTACAAATACAAATGAAAATTGACAGATTGTTTATCGAACTTGAAACTTACTTTTTATTTAAAGTCATTTTTAATTTCTTGTCTTCATATATAATTACATGTTATGTACAGTAGACTAATTAATAAATATTGTACAGATACAAACATTTTATGACATTTTTAGAAATATTTTGTGATTTTTTCCGGGCGTGGATCCCCTACGGATGGGGGTCTGCTAAGTACACTGCCTTGTACATGTATCCGGTCGTGTCTTCAAGCTGTACCATTTACTGTTAAAATATAATATTGATAAAAGCCAAATATATTGATGAAGCATTTTATTTGGGAAGTTAGTTTTTGGAGTGTGTCTATAATCATAAATGACACAATTAGTGTTCTGAAACAAACTGATTACATAGAAAACAATTTTTTGAAGTGTTAATGCAATTTAAAAAGATGAATAAAAATGAAAGTGAGTTCAAAATACATTTCATTTCTTCGAATGTCTTAAGTCAGAAAGCCCTTTACAATCTTTGATCGCAGCGTGGGAGCCCATGAGATACATCTGTGATTGTATATTTTACGTGTCATTTATGCCTGTTTTTGTCAAAAGTGCAAGTCGGCCAACTCTAGGATTGCGTAAGAAATTATGAATAATTAAAAGTGTTTCTGTTCATATTGTCGTTCAGGTGACTCTATTTCTTTTTTCAGTGCTTGTCATTCGGAGTGATGTATTAATGAAGTTTATTTCAAGTCTTTTATGATTGTTCTTCTGAAGTCTTTGCCGAAAAACTCATTTGATTTAATAGAAATGTGACTTCTTGTTGTTAGTTAAGATAAAACGTAGCATGCAAGAATTGACTTCGGAGGAGAACTAAATGAAAGAGACTGAATGTGCCTTAGTAGACCAAGATATTTATGATGAAGCCATGTGTTTTACAGAGACTGGAAATATTTGATGCGGTTAGGATTAGATTTATTGTTCAAAAGTATCTTAAAACAATTTCTACCCTGGGGAGGGAGATACAAATCTGTTGAACAATCACCAAAAGACTTTTATGGAATGTAGACTAACACTAATAATAGCATAAGACATTGTTAATTTATGGTATGTGAACTCGCAATTACAGTTTTCATATCTCAATAGAAGATATTCTAGGATTTGCTCAAATTATAATAGAAAACGTGCTAAAACTCTTTTATTGTGGAAAATTTCAAAAATAAAAAAGTTTCAATACTATTTACCAATTGGTTACATACAAGTAAAAGTAGTAATAAATAATAATTATTGTATTGAAAGATAAGTGGTCATATTGGGAGTATTTTTATTTCAATAACAGGTTCAGGTGAGGAGAGTATATGTCCATCTGTCCCCTTGTTTTCTATTCTTTCTAGTTTTTCCAATTAATCATACAAACTATGTTTTATGGGTACAACTACTAGTGATAATAATTACTTGATTCTCAGCCAGCGATGATTACATTTTGCTTTGGAATTTGTAGTGTCACGACAACTTCCCTCATGCATGATAGCAGGTGTCTTATGCAAAGCAGTGTCATAATAATTGATAGCGTCCGTAACGTGTACTTCCTGTGTTGTTGAGTTGCCTCGTGCTTGGTTGGAACGATTGTATTTCTTTCATTAAATGCTTTCCTGAGGTGAATTTCATTATTTGCGATTTACGCAACTGACTTTTAATATACTGTTCTTGTTACGGCATGCCTCAAATTTTTCCACTTTCGGGAATGTACATTTTGGGGCATTGACTGGACTTTTCTTTTAAAGCAGCATCTTTGTTACGAAAAGTTTTTTGATTAATTTGTTTTTCCGAAATAAAAAATGGGGATGCAAATCAATCTGCTGAACAATCACCAAAAGACTTATGAAATTATAGACTAACACTAATGACAGCATAAGAAATTGTTAATTTATGGTATGTGAACTCGCAATTACAGTTTTCATATCTCAATAGAAGAGGTTCTAGGATTTGCTCAAATTATAATGGAAAACGGGCTGATATTCTATTAGAGAGCTTGGTTCCCCTCTTGAAACAAAAATGGGGAACACTTTCTGATTATCTCCCTTGCCCAATATTTTAGGCTTATATCATATGTCGCAATGCATTCTGGTATTTCTGTATTCCTAAAGTCTTAGCAAGTGATTTTCACCAAATATTAGAAATGTTAGCGAAATGTTTCGCGCTGCCTTCTCGAGTACAACAAACAATAATGTAATTTATTGAAAGTAAAGACGAATTAATTGAAATGAAAAATAACTCTAATAATAAATAAAACTCCGGGAGCCCGAAAGCTCTTCTATATTAGTTTTTAATTTTAAAAGTCTTTCAATTTACTCGTACGTATATTATATATCAAGTAATAAATCTATGAATTATAATTCCGTAAAATTTCTTGAAATAAACAACTTTGAATACCTTTTAAAATAAAACAAAGATGCTTACTAAAAACTAGAATTGAACTAAGGGAAATAACTTCGGATGCTCTTCCAATTTTCCGTGTATATAGCTCTTCTACCGGTAGTTAAAAAAGTATTGTTTAGAATGTATACGTTACGTTATTAACCATTAAATTGTTATATATTAGTTCTAGTGCCTATTGTTATATATTCTTTTCTATTGTTATATAATAGTTGTAGTATCATTCACTGCCCCGAAATGGTGGTATGCCGTGGTAGCAGCCACTACTCACAGACTCCTTGTAATGAGTGAAGCCTAGCTAAACCTTATCTTCAGAAATGTTATACGAGTATTCTTCGGCTCCGGGCGTGGACAATATCTACCAAGTTAATGATCATTTTTTTGCTCGTTACAAAACTACTGAGAAGGAAGTCCTTGAATATCGAAACCCAGTCCCTAAGACATATTCCGAGCTCCAAGCCACGACCTTGAAATACCTTAAGTCACGCTATTTGTATGGTCCAAAACAAGTTTTTTGTTGTTGAGAAATTCATGCGTAATGCATCTTTGGATATATTTTTAATAATTGCATTTTAGACTACTATCTAGTGTATTAGAAACTCATTTCTTTATTTAATTTGTGAATATTAAAATTGGCGATTTTGTATAAATAGCACATTATTTTCGCGCAATTCTGGCTTTATATTCGGATTCAGCGCGCACACATACATAGAGAAACATATGTAACGTCTTTGAGTCTGACAATTTTTTTTGTATGCCTGTTATTAATTGATAAGCATCCATGAGGAAATTACAATTTATTTCATGAAATATTAATACGACTGGAGAAATGACGGGAAGATATTTTATTCATTACGTTTCATCGTACGATGCCGTCAATATACCCAAGGGCTTAACATGTACATTCATTGTTTGTAAAACATTAGTATTAATTACTTACGGATTAAGTATTGCAAAACTAGTTTCGAAAATTACCGCTGTGTTAAATCCCTCTGAAAAGTTTCCACACACCCAAAACAGAGATATTCGTGTCACACTCACTTTTTACACTAAGAAATGTGAAGGTATTCCTGTGCACAGGCCGATGTGGCCCACAAGGGAGGTGAAGGTAGGGCTCTACCTATTTGTTGCTGTCGGCGCAAGGAGGAGGTTGTGTGACGAGCACAACACTCCGGCCGCCTTTATCCCCAGGAAAAATCCTGGAACTCACTTGGAAAGGAGGCTGAGTCGACCTCAGAGCCGCCCTGAATGGAAATCACCAGATAAAAATTCTAGCCTACCCCGGGAATTGAACCGGGGTGTTTCCGGTTAGGAAACCAATGGCCTGCCATTGAGCCACCGCGGTTCCCTTTTTAAACACTAACCCTCTATTATTTTCCATCACACATCCTTCATTCTCCAGGCCTTTTTTCACACATAATAAACTAGTTCTACTTCCAAACTTTTATTCAAAACTGTTGTCTTTCTTCGGTTTATTCTCATTTTCTAGTTCTGTAGCTCAGAGCTTCATTGCCCCTGTCTCAGGAGCGACTTTGACAGGGAGGTCCTAGAGTTCGGTGGCGGATATTTGACAGAAGTTATAGCTAGGTCGAATTCAGCCGCTCTCTGGAGGAGAATTCTTGAGGCAGGCTGCTCCGATCGGTAATTTTCCATGGTTGACCTGATCAATACCAGGTGAAGGCAAGGGCAGAACCCCATCAAATGGATCATGGATTGCGCGCGATCTTTCCTTCCTATTCATGGTCTTATCCTCTTGCTTCACTTACACATATGCACTACACCACCACAGACACACCACATTGTGAGAGCGATCTGGAGCTTAGTTTGTTCGCGCGTATTGTGTATGTGTGAGGAGAAGAGAGTGCTTCCCTGTGTAGGCGATATCTGTAGGGGAAAATCACACGCAAGCCGACTTATAGGTCGGCGCCGCATATCACTATCTAACGGAGGAAGAAATTCGCTAACAGGCATAGAAAACATTTGCAACACTAGCGGGACTGATGATCATAGCGGTTACGTGCTCAGGATCATCAATCAACATTGTGTACTTTTAGATAGAGCAATTTTGAGTGTTGTCTTCACCACAATTATTGTTTTACTTGGTTTCTTTCAGCGCATTTTCTTTTTACTTTGTCATCATACGTACGTATATGCGAAGTAATACACGTAGTGTAGAGAAAGTTAGGAAATGCTGCGCGTAAAAAGGCGGATTTTCGGCACAAAAAATTAATTGCCAGGCCCTGACAACGAAAGAGTGGATAAATCCAGTCGTTAAATTAAGAAAAAAATCTCCTAACACTTGGAGGAGTCAGAATTTTTGTTTTATGGGTCCTTGATGCCAAAAACCCAATTGAAAGCGAAACGTCC
>BLKR01008156.1:0-24897 GCA_011170035.1 Teleogryllus occipitalis
TCCCCGCCTCTCCCGGCCTCGCCCCGCCTCGTCTCGCTCCGCCTTGCCCCGCTTCGCCCCGCCTCGCCCATCACACCCTACTCAGCTCCATCCCGCCTCGGCACGCCCCACCCCGCCATGACCAGCCACGCCCCGCCCCGCTCAGCTGCGCCCCATCCCACACCTATCCCATTTCATCTCTATCCGCTCAGCACCGGCCCGTCCCAGCCCGCTCGGCTCCGCCCACCTCACCACCCTTCACACACTGCTTAGCTCCTTCTCGCCTCTCCACGCCACGCCCCACCCACCTCATCCTATCCCTTCAGCTGCGATCAGTATCACTCCACCCAATTCCGTCCCACCTCACGCTGCCCTGTCCCATCCCATCTCATCCCTTCAGCTACACCCCGAATCACCCCATCCAATTCCGCCCTTCCCCACGCCGGACACACTTCCCCCTTTCATACTCGTCTCCCCTTTCTCTCCTGCCCCGCTCAGATCTGCCCCATCCTACCCCACTCAGCTCTGTCCTACCCCGCCCCGCCCAGCTGCGTCCCTCCCTAACGCTCATCCCGCTCCAACCCAGCCCGTTCAGCTTCCTCCTCGTCTCAACCTGCCACATCGCACCGGCGGAGGTGGCTCCGGGCCTCAACTGATCTTTCTGCATGCCTCTGACCGGGAAGTTGCAGGGTTCGAGTTCCAACGTTTGCAGGGTTTTCGATAGCAGCTTAATAGCTAGCTCGCTGTCTGGAGGAGAATTCTAGCGGCTGGTAGTTTTCGCCATACTTTTTCCGATCAACACCAGGCGAGTGCCGGAGAACCTCCCTACCAAACGGACCGCACACGGACCTTACACGTACATGTCCGACACTACCACACTTGCCGGGAGACCAGTCGGCGGCTTAGAGCTTGTCGCGGCTGGGGCGGAGATACCTGGCTGAGAGAAAAACGCCTTCACGGACGGTAGGACGGCGTCGGATCTTACCATCCAGCGGGGTAAGGTCACCGCCACCTCGCGAGGAAAACACATGCACTACACTTACGGGACTAATGACCTTAGCTGTTGACGCGCCTGGAATTATTAATTAACCAAATCAAAAACCAGCCCCATCCCCGCCTAGTTTCGCCCTGCCCCGCCCCCGCTGTCCATGCACAGGTGTTGCTATGTGAAGGTGAAGTGTTAATTTACATGACCACCGCAACAGCGCTGCCGACGGAAAAATCTCCTCCCTCCTCCGTGCATACTTTAATTGAATTATCATATGAAATGCGTGTAATTGCTAATACAATCGGTTCTTGCAACATTCCACCTTTATGTAACAAGGACATATTTCTTGTCACGGATACTGGAATCGGGAGTGAATGCTCGATAAACAGCTAACTTAAAATTGCTGCGAGTGGAAAATTCAAATACTGTACTAGGTCATTTTTCGACACGGTTAGTGTTGAATTTTTTATCTAATCTATAGTACTTTTTTAGTATACCGTACTTGATTAACATTATTGCTTCGCGTATGTTCATTTGAAAACCAGAGGGTTTGATCCAGTATTTGGGTGAACATTAAAAGACTATGGCAATATATGTTATAAGATGTCGTTCAACAATTACGTACAAGAATGTCATCGTTATTTGATCCTCTCTCCTTCTACTCCTACTATTTTGAAATAAAAAAGTTTACCCCCTCAAGTGTACGCAGACCTACATGTCATGACTTCATACAATCGATAGACTTTCAACAAGCAGTACGAGTAGAATCTCACAAGTTATACATCTTTGATAAGTAACCATGTAAGTTTTTCTGACGAGTATATTCACTCAAATTATCGTCAAAAAAGTCGCTTGATTTTGTAGTGTACATACGCATTTCAGTAGCCCCCTCTCCTCATTGCACAATTTGGTCACAAAATTGCTACCTTCCACCCCACCCAATAGCGTTGATGTATGTTTTTAATACCCCTATGTGTTTTCTCTTGTTTCTAGCTTACATATACCAATCTGCAATCTAAATTAAATTAGCAATTTTTACTCTTTCTCGAATTAAGTATTATTTAGGAAAATAATTGGATACTGTCCAAAAATTTGAGGTAAATTCTTTAGTACAATTCGAAGTGTTTAAGATTGGTGTACATGGCAGGAAGATAAAAGCAAATATGTACCGAAAAATGTATAACTGAAAAATCTCACTTAAGCCTGACGTACGGGAGCTGTGACAATGGAATAAGTCGATAAGTTGCTCCTCTGTCCCGAGATCCCAACAAACACCTAGTCTATAAAACATTCATAGATACAATTGACGGGGAAATAAATAATACACATTAAATGAAAACTACCAAAAACTGTAAAATTCTTCAGAATTACCTACCCTAGCAGAAGTAACGGCGGTCAAGTCTCCGAGTGCTTCTCACCCCATCAGTAACCAAGTCCATATTGGGTGCAATAAGTGGGGAAATAGACATTGAACACATGATTACAACTGGTTCACTTTGTAATGAGGGAGGTATGACATCAAATATACTCGCAACAGGTGCTATTTGCATGAATATCCTAACATATTACTGATATTTGTGAAAAGTTTGAAATAACCAGTACCTAAATTGCTACATTTCTTCGAAACCACTACAATACTCAAATCGAATATTTCATGAGACCGAAACGAGGAAAATACTCATATTTATTCCATGTATACAGAAACACGTCTCCAAAATTACTGCTATTTTATTTTTAGAAATATTTTTCAAATAATTTTTGTTGTATTTTATTAATTACATAGATGAAAATTATTTGAAAATTCTCACATAAATAAGTACTACCTGCCCGTACTATTAACAGAAATGCCGAGAAAACAAAAAAAATGAAGTAATACAATCATTAAAAGACAAGAATTATGATCAGGAAAAGAATTACTTCAGTGGAAGCTGTATTCACAAACGTTAAATTATGCAGAATATAACGTCACCAGATCGTTTAGTAAGTAACTCCCATACACTTTCCAACCTCGTTTACTTTTTGTTTTATTTCTTCTACGACACTCTGGTAATACGATGTTTTAGGTTACGTATGATCTTCCTATATCATTAATTGTAAAAAAATAAATATAAGAATACCACTGAATGTGCGTCCATGACATGTATGAAGTTAGTGAGGCATTTAGAGCAAGCCATGTGTCTCAGATTCAAAGCCTGGCAGGTGTGCCCTAGATTAAAGCTTCGTAAACTGCTCTCTCGTCCTTACCGAGACAAGTTTTTCGTATAAAAGACGTAAGTTACAGTCCCATTGTCTCGAGCACAAGCCTTCGAAATGTTTGTCAGCAATGACACGCATCGGGGTGCATACACAATAGTTAATTAAGATTATATCAGATCCATAAAATAATTCTGTTTAATGTAGGCGTAAGAGAGTATTTCTTCAACAACCATTTGCTACGAACTCAAGAGCATGAAATTGTTATTTGTAGCTATGATTTACAAATT
This sequence comes from Teleogryllus occipitalis, assembly GCA_011170035.1. NCBI lineage: Eukaryota > Metazoa > Arthropoda > Insecta > Orthoptera > Gryllidae > Teleogryllus > Teleogryllus occipitalis. The sequence continues at coordinate 3,451 of BLKR01008156.1, forward strand.
GACTCTTTAGATATTCTCAGACACAAATCTGATGACCAAAAACACACTCCAAGAAATTTAGAACTAACAAAGTAGCTACTCGGAACTACTAGCTTCCCTTCGCTCCAGATAGTTCAAGTTGCTTATAACAAAGGGAGATATTAATCCCACGCAAATCATTTTAAAATTAGATATAATGTTAATTATAAATACATTCCATGTATTATTTCTGTTCAAGTACATTACATGTAATTACATTACAAAGAGGGAAAATCAGACTTATTAAAAAGTTAATATAACCACTTTTTAGTTAGAATGAAATATATGATGTGCTATTGTGCTACCAGACTCCATTTAAGATAATGTTATTAATATTTTTTCAAACCAGAGGCATATTTTGCAAAATTATGACAAAAGTTTTTAAATATAATTTACGTCGATGAAATTGTTCACAATTGTATCATTTCAATGTCTACTTTATGAAGTGCTACATGAAGAATAGATATATCACAAGAAATTTGTATTTTTGGGTATGATAAGCTTTAATTGTACCTAGATACAGTTCCCTTTAGGGAATGTAAGTTCATGAAATAGTAATTAATGTGATTACTGTAACTGTTCTTAGTCAGCAAAATATTGGTTGGCGTAGTGATGGGTAAAGTTAAACAAAAGATAACATTCCTTTACAGTCTAAAACAAAAGATGTTACTTGCGAGATATAAATATTAGTCCTCGAGCTGAACCCGCCTGCCTTCAACACTAAATTAAACTGAAATTGTTAAAAAGAATATCTTGTTCCAATTGGGCCTGTTCCAGATGGTGAGTTACGCCACTTACGAGACGTAAGAGTCAAATACAGCGCCGAGAGAAAGCATCCTTTTCTATTGCTTTCGAAATAAAATTCTACGTGGAAAGAAACACCAAAAAGACCTCAGCCAAGGATTCACACGCTAATGGAGAAAATGGGCAAGTGATTCCCACACCTTCCTACTTCATTTGACCGTGCTACGTGTTGCCGCCCACTAAGCAAAAATTGTCAGAAGGAAACTCAGCCAAAAGTGGTTACACGTCAACCTTCACACGTGCGTGTGAAAGGTTCTAGAGAGGCGCGCGATCGGACGGAGGTTGTGTCCCACGAAGTAGCCTCAGACATCCCTCCCGCCCCCGCCCGAACTTGCTACCGCCCGCGCGAACTCCCGTTTGTCCCCGCCCATCCTCATTCACGTCCCCACCCTCCTTGGCCCGCTCCCACACGCCCCTGCACGTCCCAGCACGCACGTCTCGCAAACCTTGCATTTCCTTACACACCCTCACCCCCACCCGAACCTGCTCGGTACTACTCGCCCCGCCCACACAAACTCCCGTTTGTCCATGCCCATCCTTGTCCGCGACCCCGTCCACCTGTCCTGCTCTAGCACGCCCACACTCACCCTAACGCACGCCGCCCCCGCCTGTCACTGCTCGCCCCCGCTCACTCGAACTCCCGCTCACTCGAACTCCCGCTCACTCGAACTCCCGCTCACTCGAACTCCCGCTCACTCGAACTCCCGCTCACTCGAACTCCCGCTCACTCGAACTCCCGCTCAATCGAACTCCCACTCAATCGAACTCCCACTCACTCGAACTCCCACTCACTCGAACTCCCACTCACTCGAACTCCCACTCAATCGAACTCCCGCTCATTAGAACTCACGCTCATCCGCGACCCCTCACATCCTCACCCAGCCTCGCCCGCACCGGCAGGTTTCTCTCACCTCCCCATTCCCCGCCTCTGGCCGTCTGCTCCCGCTCCGCCCGCGCCGCCTGTGCCGCCAGCCAGCCTGCACCGAGCGCTGTGTCAAATCTGTAATGCCGCGGGCGGCGCGGCTGTTCCGGGCGGGAGCGCGTCGAGACGCCGCCGCCGCCGCCGCCTCCGCAGCCGCTCGCATTCCACAGGTGGCCAGCGCCCCCCTCCACCCCTTCCAATAGTCCGCGCGCCCTCCCGCGCCTCGCCTCGCCTCCCCCGCGTTCGCGCTGGCTGTCCCCCTCGGCTCATCTCGAGCGCGCGGCGTCCCTCGCTCCCTCGCTGGGCACCCACGGCGACGCTCACTCCCCCGCACCTTCCGCCACGCCCCCGCCCCGCCCCGCCCCCGCACGACTCGTGTCCCCTCGCGGGCGAGGCCGTTTGGATCGCGGTCCGCGTCGCCCGCCGCCTCACTCCCCACCGCAGGTGCTCTTAACGACCTCCGTCAAACACCTTCATTTCGCGCGGAAATGTACCATGTCCAAGACGCACAGAAGTTCCACAGGGGCCTCATACGAGAAGGGTGGCCGCAACTAATTAAAGTTAATGCGCGTGGAGGAAAATATTTTAAAACCCTACAAATGACTTCAACGGAATTTAGAAAATAATTTCATACAGAAGTACGTTTTCTGTTTGCTAAAACAGATCTTCAGATTAAGTGTCAAACGTTTTACAGATATGAAGAAAATACCCTCTAAAACTCGTACACAATCTTACCCATTTTACCCGAATCAAAAGAAATGTAGTTAACAGAGGGACATTTATATGATATGAGCAGTCCCTGTTTCTGTTCACAATCGACTATTATGTAAACAGGGACATACGAACCACGCGTGAAATACATCATACGAACAGTTAGCAATTGTTCTGTGTGTCAGAAAATTCATTTCCGAGCCACGTAAGACAACACCGTTCCTCCCAATATAAAAGCAAGTTTTTGTACCATAACCAAATGGGTGCGTATAGAATAAATTATTACACGTTGCCATTTTTTCTAGGTGAGTTATGTGCAATATTGAAATAGTGGCAAGGCCGTCATAAATAAGTCATTTCACCTCCCATTCGAAACTTTCTTCCATCTCGTGTTACATTGAATGTTTTACTGTTGCTTTAGTATATTCTAGATTCACATTTTTCTCAATATACACTGCACAAATGCTCACCCTTTACCGAGCTCTACCGTTTATGACTACTCTGGATATTTGTCTAATATCCAAACAAAACTTATGACTGCTCCTAGATAATTGTATAATATCTTCACATATGCTGATGTCATTTGAAATATGTTGTGATTTACGTGTTGGATTTAATGATGAGCGTATACAGTAGTTATTAACGAAACAAATTTCATTATCGCGTTATATTCAACGTGTTCTATGTTTTATATATGACAGCCTAAAGTCACTTTCTGTTTCATTTTGTAATACCATATGTTAATCAACAACTAGTCAGTAAATCTGTTTGTTTTGACAATAACATCTTTCATTAGATTTATTGATTTGGCGTTAGCATCAAGCGTTGTACAAATGTTACGATTGACGTTTATAATAGACGATTAAATTAAATTATCGTAAAATTCTTAAGTGCTGTTTATAATAAATGTTTACAGTTAGTTGTAATAATTTCATTAATTTTCTCCTACATTCCTGACGAAAAAAGTGTTTAATGAACAAATAAGACAAAAATGAATAAAGAACACACAATTTTAGAAATTATTCAATTCAAACAATTACAATGTTGACTTTGAAACTATAATAGGAAATAGAATTCCAAAAATCATTTTAAAGTGGTTTCCTGTGGGTAGGAAGAAACGTGAAAGACCTAAGCATAGCTGCTTAAGGGATTTTCATGGACTTTTGAAAAAGAAAAAATGTACGGTTAATAATTATGAAGATCGTGACAATTGGAACAATGTTACAATGTTAATTATATTCAATTATATAATGTAAATTAATGTTGGGTAACAGAAAGTTGTTTTTTAACAACTTTCAAATGTTAATTATGTTTTTATGTTAATTATGTTTATTATATTTTGTTAATTATATTCAATTGTATAATGTAAATTAATGTTGGGTAACAGAAAGTTGTTTTTTAACAATCTAAAACTGTGAAATAATAACAAAAATTCACCGTTTTTCGGCAGACGATTACATAACTTTCTTTCCTTACGAAGTTTCCGTCGTAAGATGAAAAAGTAAAAAGAGTAATACTATAAATCGATAAGAAAACGTGATTATTAACCTAATTACACACGAACGGGAGCGTTAAACTCTTTCTCGTCCGTACTTCCACGCAATATTACGCGGAAAGTACTCAAATTTTCGAAAGATTGTACATTAACTTACTTCAAAATCTATCTTTAAGAAACATATTTCATTAAGGGAAAAAAATCTCTTCTTCATAATTGTATATCTGGGAAGACCCCCAAAAAATTTTGAACTTTTGCAGTTTTCGAAATATCAGTCATTTCAACGAAGAGACCATGTACAACGATCAGATACCATTCTCTTAAACGTACTTTACACTATCCAACAACAAAATGTAATCAAAAACGATGTAGCCATGTTTTTGAAAATTATGTAAATGCCTCAGGGGCTTCATGTAAAGTATCCCTCCCTCAAATTAAAATACCCTTTTCAAATTCAAGGGGTCGTGACATCAGCCAGATCGATTGAGCAATATCAATTTTGAATAAAATTGGATGATCGGTTTAGCCGCTAGCATTGTTCACAGTCACACGGGCGGACGTTTTGCCATCAATCAACTTTTCCATATCAAGGAAACACTAAACTTACATTCTGGCTACACCATACGATAGAGGATTTATCTTTCTTTCAAATTTAGTAACTGTACTTATAAACTTCTTCGTTACCAGGGCCCAGTAATAAGAGTTTTCTGCCGAAAATTCGCCGTCTTTTCGCGCAGCATTAAGGCTCCCACAGACCGGCGCGGTAGATCCGCAGCGGGTGCGGCACGGAAAGTTCCGAGCTAGACGCGGCCGCGGAATTCGCTGGACCGTTCACACCAGAGCGTCAATTTTGAGTCAACGTTTGGTGACGGCGAGGTCGCTCGTCCCAGAAGGGAGCGAAGACTCCCGAACACGAGCGGACTTCCACGAAACTCGAGCTGCAGTGGAAGAAACGTGCGTTACAAATTTCGCCGCCGATGAAACACTGACAATCCGTTGCCGCGACGCTCGCCTGCCGCACAGGTCTGAACATGCTCATAAGGCAACACGTGACGCGAAACTTCCGCAGCGAAACTTCCGCTTCGCGTAGGCTGCGGATATTCCGCGTCGGTCTCTGGGAGCTTTTACACAACTTTCTCTCTACTCCGTGGCGAGAAAGTAATAAAAACAGTTGAGGGCGAGCGCGAGCTGTTCGCCGCGGGGCCGCTGCCCCCGGCGAGCGCCGTGGAGCGGCTGGGGCGGGGGCAGGGGCGGGGCGGGGCGGGGTCCGGCGCGGGGCCACTGCCCAAAAGCGGAGACCCGCAGCGCGGCGAGTTGAGGCGGCGGGGTGCCGCGCGCCCGCTTAATTGCTCCGTATTAATTATTGTTTCTGAAAACACGTGGAAATAAAAGAAGTGGCGCGAGTACATAACTCGGCCGGAGACGTACGCGGCGGGTAATGGATGCAAAACGCTCGAATAATAGACACTTAATTGAAGATCTGTGCGCGGCGCAGAGCATAAATCTCCGGTGATTCCTTTGGGCGCGGCGACTGTGCCGCGGCGACCGACCTCTGGCCGCGGCCCAAAGCGCCAGCGGCGGCGACGGCGGGGGCGGGGCGGGGCGAGAGAGCGGCTGGGGGCCAATATTGGTGTGGCGGAGAGACGTCTAGGGAGCGGGGAAGGGAGCGGTGGCTCATTGCATCAACTGATGCCATTGCAGCGCTCTGACCGGGAGGTCCGAGGTTCGAGTCCCGACGGCGGCAGGATTTTCGACACTAGTTTTCAGCTAGGTCGAATTCAATCGCTTTCTGGAGGAGAATTCTAGAGGCCGGCTGCTCTGATCGGAAGTTTTCCATGGTTTCTCCGATCAACACCAGGCGAATGCCGAAGCAGTAACCTAACAAACGGGCCACGGACCGCGTGCGATCTTTCCTTCCTCTTCTTTGACCTATCCCTCACCCCTTACACACACTCATACACTAACATGCACTACACTACCACACATGTCTGGAGACCGGTCGGGTACTTGGAACTTGTCTACAGCTGGTTGGGGAAAACCCCGCTAGTCGACGGTAGGTCGGCGCCGGATCTCGCCATCCATTGAGGGGAGATCACCGACACCTCCCGACGAAAAAATATGCACTACACGTACGGAACTAATGACCACAGTAGTTGACGCGTCCAGAATCACTATCAATCAACCCAGGGAGAGGGTGCCCCGAGTTGAGCATCAAGACATCGCCCTAGGCGATAAAAATCAGGCTGAGCACTCTGCCTATCGTTGACCTGGCGTCACCTTGTCCACCCTCTCTCCCCTTATTATTTCGTTGTTTTTATTATGTGTTTATTTACCTATCCTTTTGATTTCTCAAAGGACAGTGCAAGATATTGCTCACCACTGGGACGTTGGAAGTGGAAATGTAGCTTGACGTACGGGCGGCAGGTTAGTGAGGTGAAGGAATCTTCGTTGACAAACGTTTTAACGAGGAAGGTCATTGCAATTTAAGCAGAAATGAGTTTCCATGTTTTGCTTCCAAACTCCAGGGTCTTTGGAAACTAGAGACATACTGTTCCTATGTCCCCGAAAGTACAAAACCGTGATTGTGAATTTATAATTGCAGTTTACTGGTTCATTAATTGCGATTTTTATGTTTAATGTTGATTTTCTTCGTTATTTCTTTTCAACTTACATTGGTATATCTTCCTTACATTTTTCATTTTCGATGTCATATTTAGTCGAAGGGGAACGATAGATTTCTGGAATGATTAAAAATCAGGAAACCGCCTTCAGAAGAAAATTAAGGCTGACCTATCTATCTTCAGATACATTTTATTATTATGAAACGTACATAAGAAGAACACTATATTTTATAGGTTACAACTATAACAAGTAAGGAGAAATGTCTTGAAATTACCACGACGTTACAGCGCGGAATATATTGTAAAGTAATAAGTAATGATAAGAAAGCTCCATTTTCAAGGAGAGAGCTCAAGCTTTCTTCTGCTCCCCCTTAGGGCGTTGCCGCTGGCCTTAGCGTGTCATTGATGTGGAACTTACAAATTCTATTTCAATACAATGATGGACGTAAGTCACCGAAAGCCTCCATTTTGTTGGTTTAATTAACTGAATTGGAGTAATTTTTTCGCGTTTTGGTCTAACCTCTGATAATGGAATTACAGTGCTACAGCAACCCCTAAGGCTCTTCTAAGCGAAAGGGGGTGAGGGTGACTCTTGAGAAGTCGCTGCTAGACCACTGCTCTCCGTCAGTAATCATCTCGGGTGGACCTGATTGGCCCGCTGGCGCACTTCGCCAGGGGTCACGTTGGAGTCGCGTCCCATTGTCTTTGGCGATCGGAGTCGTTGGCCGGCGGACGCACGGGTCCTGTGGCAGCGGCCGCTGCAGTAGTTGTCACCTCATGATAAATCAATGCGAGACTTAATTGGCTTCTTGTGCGCGAATTGCCCGACTGCGGTTCAGAACAAGAGAATGTTTCATTGCCCAGCTGTGCATTTCTAACGAGCCATAGAGCGCGTGTAAATACACACAATGATGTTTCATCTTGTAATGCTTCATTGTATTGAAGTCTCCAGAGTCAATCTAGGGCGGAAAGATATAACTACTAGTCCAATGTTCAGTCTTTGGTACAACGTGCTTCACAACGGTCGCTTGCGTCGGGCGAAATAATGAAAAATCTATACTACCAACATTTACTACCATCGAAACTAGTGGTGCAAACACAGCAAGTACTTTCACACAAAATTACGCGAAAAATACGCAAATTTTCCAGAAATTGTACACGATCTTATAACATGATCTATCTTTAAGAAAAAAATGCCATTAAGCGAAAAATCTTCATCTTTAATATTTTAGTTGTACAAATATTAAGAAAAACTTCAAATTTCGAAATTTTCGAAAATAAGGGTTTTTAACGAACATGAGACCTTCACCATTCTCTTAAACGTCCTTCGCGCCATCCAACAAAACAAAAATAATGAAAAATGATGGAGCCATTTCTTTTAAAATTTGGAAAATGTTTCAGGGGCTTTATGTAAACTACCCTCCAAAATTAAAATATAGATTTCAAATTCAAGGGGCCACGACATCAGCCAGATCGATTGAAAAATTATCAACTTTGGAGAAAATCGGCGGAACGGTTTAGCCGGTAGCGTGTTTGACAGACAGTCAGACAGGCAGACGGAGGGACAGACGGACGGACACAGATGTTTTGCCGTCATTCGATTTTTCGGTATCAAGGACCCACAAAACGTGGATTCTGACTGCATCATTGGTTACAGACTTTTTCCTAAATTTACCAACTGAATTCATTCATTTATTCGTTACCAGGGCCCTGTAATAAGAGTTTTTCTGTCGAAAAATTGGCGGTTTCTTCGCGCAACAATATATAACTTTCTCACTACTCCGAAGCGAGAAAGTAAAAATAATTTTTATACGGTGCTAATAATGCAGCATTGTAGCTATATTTAAAATTTTCGTATTGTTCTTGATTTCCATGATGTCATGGTCAGAAGAAACAAATAACGTCACTTTTTTTTCTTTCGAAACAAGCTGTTTCATTTTTTTCACGCTCATTTGAATCACAGAAGACTAAATTGGGCGAGACGGAGCATCATAAACTTCTTTTATCACGTGTTTCCCCTCCAATCCCCCACCGGCGTTGAGAATTCGACGGCCGTCCACGGCGAGATATGAAGAAAGTTGGGGGAGAGGGAGGCCAGATGTTTCATTTAGATATCTGCACATTTCAATGTGCGTTTTACTTCTGGGGCGTGGAAATCCGGAGCTATTACTTGATCGTTACGAGCCATCTTTTTCTGTTCAGGCGGAGACGTGCAGAGCAGCGGGCGGAGGGGGGGTACAAGGGGCCGGGGGTCGGGGGGCGGGGGCGGGGACGGGGGCGGGGCTGAGGCACGCTGCGCCAGATGCCGCTCCTTCACGTTCAGCCTCGGAGGCGGCCAATCCTGCGACGAATGAAATTTGCGACGTTTCTCGGACCATTAGGACCCTCCGCAGGTCACAGATTATTAATTTCACAAAACGAATAACGAGAAAGTGACCAGCTTTGGTAAAAAAATAAAATAAAATAGAATATTTGTTAATTATAAATGGTTTGTCGGACATTGGTCGGAAATAAACAGTAGACGCAGCTCCCAGATGAAAGCAATGGATATTAATTGTTATTAATTTCAAGTGATGAAAGAATAGTGATTTGAAATACTGCCGTTAAATTTTGAGGAATCTTTGTATTTATCATATTCAGTTGGAATTCGCGTTTTCTGATTAGCTGAATTTATTTGAATCTATCTAATTACCTGTATTTTGAGGAACTTTTTGAGAATGTTTAATAATGTCTCTTGTGCAATATTTTTCCGCCCACATAATGTATTGCCAACCATCCGCTTACATGTTTAGCAAACTTAATTTGTGCCGATTCAGTGGCCTAGATCGCTAAGGCAGTACTGTCGTAGGGTCGGACCGAAGGGTCGCGGGTTTGAGTCCCGCCTCGAGCGTGGTTGTATTTGTGTTCGTCCTTTCACCCCTTATTATCATCATGTCGTTTTATCTTCACAGTTACTATAACGTTAACTCCAATAGTGATCGCTAATGACCTAGATGTTGATTTGACCTTAAATAACAAACAAACAAAAAAATTAATGTGTTGACGTCGACAAAGTACGTATGTCGTGTTTCCAAGCACGTCAACTACTTTGGTCAGTAGCCTCGTGATGTTGCTCCATTCCGGGAGGTTCCTTTCCCATTACATTGAGCGACGCGACGCCGACTTACAGGCCAACTTACGGAGTTTTCTCTTTCAGGTATCTCCCTCAACACAGGCACCGCCTCGGATGGGACAAGCTTCCGACTGGTCTCCCGTTATGCCTGGCAGTGTAGTGAATGTGAGTCAGAGAAGGGGAGGAAACAACGATGAGGAAGAGAAAATCGCTCGCGGTCTGTGGGGTTTTGTAGTAGTAGTTCTCCGACATTCGCCCGATATTGATAGGAGAAACCACGGAAGGATCAGTGATTGGTAGTTTTCCGTGGTTTCTACGATCAACTCCAGGCGAATACCGGAGCAGTACCCTAACAAACGGGCCACGGACCGTACGTGATGTTTCCTTCCTCTTTCTTGTCCTAACCTCATCCCTTTACTCACATATTTACACCAATATGCACTACACTACCAAACATTCCGGTACACCAGTAGGTCGGGATCTTAGAGCTTGTTGAGCTTAGAGCTTAGATACCTGGTTGACAGAAAACCCCGCTAGTCAACGGTAGGTCGGCGCTGGATCTCGCCATCCATCAGGGGAAGATTATCGCCATTTCATGACGGATGCTCTACACTTACGGGATTAATGATCTTAGCAGTTGACGCGCCCGAAATGACTAATCAATCTCTAAGCTCCCGACTAGTCTTCCGACATGTGTGGTAGAGTAATGCAAGCAAGTTTAGGTGTGTAAGGAGGAAAAGGAAGGAAAGATCACGCGCAATCCGCAGCCCGTTTGTTAGAAAACTGCTCGGGCATTCGACTGGAGTTGATCGGAGAAACCACTGAAAACTACCGATCAGAGCAGCCGCCAGCTAGATTTCTCCTCCAGACAGCACCTGAACTCGACCCAGCAATCTAGTTTCAAAAACCCTGTGACCGTGGAGACTCGAACCGTAGACCCTCACGGTCAGAGGCAGTGCAGCGACATCACCTGATGCCCTAATCCACCATATCCGAGTTGAACTATTTGGCGTCCCATCCTTTAGGTGGCAATTAGCCTCCGCTCAGCCAATGCGCCGAAAGGCAGCGCGGAAATGCGGCGAATGCGCCGAGGCGCGCGGCCGCCCAGTGGCGTCGCAGCACAAAGAGGCAGCCAGCGCCCGCGGATGAATGGCGACCTCGGGCGGCCGCGTGAAGCAACGGCCTCGCGCGCCTCCGCGCCTCGACAACGCGATGCGCCTGCACTCGGGGCGGGGCGCGCCGGACCGGACACGCTGTCCTTCCTGCAAAAACGGGCTGCAGGTGAAATAACTTCTTGAAAACTGAGTCGGAGAAAACAAAAACGTCCCACAAAAAAAGGGCAGCAAGCGAAATAACTGCTTCAAAACTGAATCGGAGAAAACAAAAACGTCCGACAAAAATGAGCAGCAGGCGAAATAACCGATTTAAAAACTGAACCGTAGAAAACAAAAACGTCCCACAAAAAAAGGGCAGCAAGCGAAATAACTGCTTCAAAACTGAATCGGAGAAAACAAAAACATTTTACAAAAACGAGCAGCAGGCGAAATAACTAGGTCAAAAACTGAATCGGAGAAAACGAAAATGGGCAGCAGGCGAAATAACTGATTCAAAAACTGAATTGGAGAAAACAAAAATGGGCAGAAGGCGAAATAACTGAGTCAAAAACTGAATCGGAGAAAACAAAAACGTCCTACAAAAACAGACAGCAGGCGAAATAACTGCTTCAAAAACTGAATCGGAGGAAACAAAACGTCCTACAAAAACGGGCAGCAGGCGAAATAACTGCTTCAAAACTGAATCGGAGAAATCAAAAACGTCCTACAAAAAAACGGGTAGCAGGCAAAACAACTGCTTCAAAATTGAATTGGAGAGAACAAAAATGTCCTACAAAAACGTGTAGCAGGCGAAATAACTGCTTCAAAAACTGAATCGGAGGAAACAAAAACGCCCTACAAAAATAGTCAGCAGGCGAAATAACTACTTCAAAAACTGAATCGGAGAAAACAACGTTCGATGTCTAGGATCTTCAACGTTTGGACAACAAACAAATAAGTTCTAAGTGTTGTACATCGAAAATTTTTGCTTGCCACTAAAAGTTGAAGTCATCAGATGTCGCGGACAACAAACTTTTATGCATGAAATGTTACTGATTTTATCTTTTCCCTCCATTAACTCAAAACCCGAAAAAATGTGACTTCGAAACTTTGTCTTTGCTTCAATTCAATTGTTGATGATATTCATTTAATTTTTGAGGTATGTGAGTAGTATTGCGCGTGTGCAAATATATTTTGAACTTTTTTCACAGAATGTGTATCGTATTTATTTTCTTTCTTAGTATTGTATTCCAAACTTTCAACTACTTTATTGGTTTCTTTTTTCCTAGAAACTAGTTTCTGCATCTCAAATAATTGTTGTTTGAAAGTGTTTTTGCAATTGACAATTATTTTCATCAAAAATGAAATCAGTAAATGTACTGGAACACACATCTATGCCCCATAAGCTCACGGAAACTTTACCAGTAATAGATCAAGCCAACAAACAGAATCGGAAGGAATTTAGCGGCGTCTCAAATGCATTGGAAACGAGCAGTCATCTGAATGCTACCCTGTTCTTGTAGGTAAATATCTTTATTAAGTAACAGCAGGCGGCAACAGAAGCAGACAATATGAGCCTCAAAACTATAGCAGAATTTACAAGAAAAAAATGTCATACAATACCAGCAAAATAAATCAATGAATAAAAGCACAAAGGGAAACTGAAATACTGCAATACAGTTAAAATGATCGTTTCCGTCATTCTAGAGTTGAAACATCTGGTGGATTCGGAGCTGCAGAGATTTTGAGTTGCCAAGGATCGCTCCCGCCTGACAGCCCCCGAGGCTGGAGTTGCAGGGCTAGACCACGCCTCCTCCTACCATAGTACTTTTCACAGTAACTAAACTTATGTGTACTAGAGACTCCTCCTACCTTACTACTTTTCCATGCGCCCTGGAAGAGATAAGCACGCTAGCTTTCCACATATTGATTCCGGATCTCAAATCTCGTCACTCTAGGTAAAATGTGTCGGGGATTCATCAAATTCCTTCCCTTGCCGCTCATTCCGCGAATGTTCCATCAATTACTCTCTTCTTAACAATCATCATTTAATTAACGTATTAGAACAAATTAATCTCCCTAATAAAAGTACCTCAAAAGCATAAGCACGTTCTGGTTCTGATATGTCGGTCGAAACGTCGGCACCCCAGCCTTCGACGCGGCGTCACCCGGACAGCCCAGATCAGGGAAAAAGATGTAAACTTAAGGAAGAAAGGAAAAAAAGATTTGTGTAAGACTCTCTTCCCTTGACAGAACTTGGGGCAAAGTCCAAATACATAAGAAGGGGAATGCCAACTGTGGGCGGAGTTGCTCTCCTGATGAGTGGAGTTGAGTGACGGTTTGCGTCAGGGAGAGGAATTGCGAGAGAAGCCTTGTTAGAGTCGACCTTATGAGGAAGATCGACGTCACAGCCACGGCCGTTGAGAACGTATTAGTTGAAACCGAGCGAGAAAACGCAATACGACTCTGTTTACAAACAGTTGCAAGGAAATTTATAAAAACTCTGGTGTTTCACGTTCTTTTGATGAAATTAGGAGAAGCTACAAAAAGTATTAAATTTAACGCTGAGAAATGTAATTCTTGCCAACTTTTTAAACCCTTCAAAACGCCTTGGGTGATTCAACTCATTCTTTCTGATTTGACTTTTAACGAGAAATTACGAAACAACTTATGTTATTTGAGCAAAATTTAAGTTGTTATCATTCAGGAAAACATCTGTCCCGGATAAAAGGAATCTGAAAAATGTCACTTACAGAATATTTCTTCTTCGCAATTATCAACAAAACTTATGTGTACTAGAGATTCTGTATGTGATAGATAAGTGTAAGATAGATAAGTGAAATCTATCTTCAATTTTAAACACTGCCTTAAGGGACTACTATAAATCACTGGAACAAAGAAGCAAGCCGACCTGGATGGCCGAGGTGGCTAAGAGCGAGTACCGACTCAGCGCTTCGGTCCGAAGGGTCGCGGGTTCGAGTCCCGCCTTGGGCATGGCTGTTTGTCCCTTGACTTTGTGTGTGTGTGTTGTCGCGGAGGGCCTCGCGTTCTGCTGACCCCAGATCAGAGGAGCCCGCAAATGTTTGTCTAGTGTATGGTCGAATATGCGTCCCTTCGGGACGTAAAGGGCAACCGGCTGTCGGCTGGATAAAAGCCCTAGGGAAAAAAACAACAACAAAGAAGCATGAAACCAAGTAACATGATATCTACTTATACATTAATTTATTGTATAAAAATATCGCTAGTCGATTAAACAGTCGGATGTCTGGAACAATGCCAAAGAGCAGGTTCTATGGAAAATATTTATGTTCATTGAGGTTGTAAGGATACATTTCAATCACTAAAAGAAATGTAGGAAATCTAAGTATTTACATGATCTTCTTAAAGAAATGCACACTGTGCACCTTATGGCAGTATTTCTGTACTGAACTCTCTTCATATTGAGAAGCATATTCCGTGTTGGAACCGCGCCCAAACCTTTCACTTATATCTAAATGAACCCATTGTGATAATTGATTTGTTAAATGTAAGCAGCCTATCAAATAAGACACAAGATAAGTGAATTGAAAATTATGAGCCAAGGTCCAATATTTGATTTCAAATTTCATCGTTACTAAGACTCATATTTTTATTAGGTTTTAAGCATTGAATACAAGATCACCACGGTGTCAGATGCGGGGAATCACCACGGTGCATCTTGCTCGTTTTATTCTTGTGAGTTTTGAAAGGTGATTTAGGATTGGTTCTTCCTATCAATAGAGAAAGGAAAATGATCCAAACACTAATATTAAATTCATAAACGAAACTAAATTAATCCAGAACTATATACGTTTGTATTATATGTGAATAAAATACACATTATCCAAGTCTGATGTTCTGCTCTTCGTCTTGAAGAAACTGTTACATTTATTGATGTATTTTTAATCAAATTTATCAACGAGAAGTATTGTAAAATATTACTTCCCAAAATTTCCATGCTACAAGTTGCTGATACTAAAGATATGTGAATTGTTATGAATTTGGGATGCTCGGAATTTTTTCACGAGTAATGCAAAAACCTCAAGTCTAGAAGTTTCATATGCAGGCGCTTACTTCGACGTAATAAAAGCGGCTCATCACCACTCTAATGCAGAGCTTGGCCTTCCGAGCAGAGAAAAGTAACTTCCCTTCTCTCTTCTTCCCCCCACGGATCGCAGCAGCGCAGAACAATCGATCAGAGCACAGGCAGAATAAAATGAAAGAAAGCGCAATCATATCCGATGGCGGCACCGCCACACAGCCTGCTCGCGAACGTTCTTCAGCCTGTATACCAATCAAAGGAACGCGCACTGAGTGATTTTATTGCGGACCATACGGCGAAAGCGCGGAGCAACAGTAGACACGCAACTCGCGCTGTATTTTTGCTCGTGAGCGGGACAGGAATATCACGCACGGAGTTCCTTATACGGCGGCCGCATTATGCTGGCGGGCGGGCGGGCGAGCCGGAGGGCGGGCGGCGGAGGCGGTTGCGCCCCGCGCGGCCCAGGGGGCGAAGGCGCGGGCGAGGGCCGCCGGGGGCGATCGGAGGGCGGGCGATCGCCGTCGGGCGAAGGGCGAGCGGGAGGGCGGGGCGGTTGTCGTCGACTCGTAACCGGTTCTCATTGAGCGAGTCGTCCTGCCGCGGCCCGGTGGCGGCGGCCGGCGGTGGCACAGCGGAGTGGCTGGACGCGGCAGACAGGATGATGAAGCCGCACTCATTACGGGCACACTTTTGCCAGCGGAATGTCACGTGCTCCGAGGCTCCCTTGCCGACGCACCGCACAATGAATTCAATTCCGATACATACAACGCGACGCAAAAAGAAGCCACTTACAGGCCCTTGTGTTGTGCCGCTGAGCCCAGCTTGGCGAAGCTATGCAGTTGCGGCGGCCGACACAAAAAAATTACCTTAGCTTGGTGACCGAGACGTTTTCTTCTGTACAGAGGCGCATTGTCCCCCGCTCCTCGCCCTTCCCCGTCCTCCGCTTCGGATTCTCGATGGAGCAGCCTTCTTCCTTCCGAACCATAGGAGATTTATCTTACTTTGTTACATGGAAGAGAAGAAAAGAGTTTCAATTCGTCTCGTTTTCTTTCGTCCGTTACTTCAAAAGATCTCGCGACTCGAACTCGGCCGAAGGAACTGAACGAATCGACAAACAGAGCAAAAGGAAGATACGCGCGTTTTGCAAAACGATTTTGTAAAAGTGTATCGTTAATTTATGCAGTTCTGCCAGATAAGGAAAGTATAGCAAACACAGAATTTTCAGAACAATGGATGCAGCTGTTTTGCTTTTGTTGATCTCGCGATTTTACTAAAAAGTTTTCTTTTGCATTTCTCTATAAATCTACATTCGCTCAGAGGCTGTCGTTTCTTTCACTCATTCCTCTCCTTCGCGCAGGCCCCCGCGGGGGATGCGCAGAAGAAGCGGCGCGGGCGAGCGCAGCCGCTGCGCCCCTCCGCGCCCCAGGGGGCTGCGTCCGGCTGCGCGCCCCTCGCCTCACGCTGTAGCGCCGCTCGTTAAAAATTGCTCCTGGCTTCTCGATTGATTCACGTCAACTGCTATGAGCATTAGTCCCATAAGTAGTGCATTTATCATTAGAAGATTTTTTTAAAAATGCTGAACAAGGTAAATTTACAACCTATTTTACATTAAAAATAATTAGTTAATTTGTTAGCGTTTTTTAGTTGACAATGACATTTTGTGAGTGGAAGTATCCCAGTGGTACATTTCACTGCCTTCATGAGTCTAGAACAGAAAGAGTCAATTTAGTACTTTTGGTTAGGAATATATGTAACTATAGGGACTAATTTGAGAATCTATAATTGACTTGTAAGGGTGTAATTCTGGGAAATCCGTAAGTTTCTTCACTATTCTCTAGGAGGGTGATGGTTAAAGGATTTGGGTGGCTTTCCAGACGTTGAAGAAAGCATGAACGGCTTGAGTCGATTCTTTGAAAGACTGTCGGTACTTTTAAGTCTCTACGTAGCGTTGTGTTTGAGATGTACCATGGTGCTGCAGCAATCATCTTAAGCGTTTTGAATTGAAATCTTTGTAAAATGGAAAGATTTGAGCTGCTTGCCGTAACCCAAATTTGAATGTCGTAGGTCCATATTTGGATTATTATTGTTTTGAAGATCAATAATTTATTGTCTAAGGATAGCTTTGAATTGTATCCTAGTAGTCAATATAGTATTTTCACTTGCAGTTGAAGTTGCTACGTCTTGGTTAGTATGTGGGATTTCTACGTAAACCTTTTGTCGAGATGTATTCCTAAATATTTCACACTTTCATCCAGAAAAATTGGTAGATTATTAATATTTACGAAGGGGCATTTTTGTCTTCAGCTTGAGAAGTAGCGGGGTTTCTTCCTCACTGGGACCTGAGATCCGGTGCCGACTACACACCCAGCTTGCGGGAGATTTTACTCCTCCAAATATCTTTGCCAGCGGAGCGTCGTTCCAGCCGGAACGAGCTTAAAGCCCCGACTAGCCTCTCTGTAGGGTGGAAGTGTAGTGCTTGTACGAGTGTGCATGTGTGTATACGTAAGCAGAGAACAAGGGAAAAAGTGGAGGAAAGGAAGATCGCGCGCGATTCGTGGCCCGTTTGTTATGGTACTTCTCCGGTGATCGCCTGTTATTGACCGAAGATATCACGGAAAACTTTCGATCAGAGCAGCCGATCGCTAGAATTCTCCTCTCTACAGCGGCTCAATTCGACCTAGCTATTTAGCTAGTGTTGAAAATCGAACCGTTGGGAGTCAAATCCAAGGATATCCTGGTCAGAAGCATTGCAGAGGCAACAGTTGTCCTGACCTATGACAACCGATCAATTATATTGACATTTCGCATCTAAATAGAAGAACGAAAAGTTACTCTTAATGACCGACGTACATTAAGGATTTTAATATAAGGGGTCCGTTAATAACAATCGAAACAAATGAGGTGCATCAAAAGATTCAACGTACGGATATAATTGCTTCCATATAAAGGAAAAGTATTCCTTATATATATTCATTTTTCTTATAATAAGGTGGTATAATGTAAAGTATTGAACGACACGGCTGATATCACAAATACCGTACTTGGTTATTTACTCGCAAAGGAAAACATTGGTTACAATTCGCAAAGGAAAACATTTGTCCTCTGTATTAGAAAGTGGCAATAAACCTGTCAATAATGTGAGTTATTGGGTCATTCCTTTAATCGACTATTGTTATCCCTTAATATTACTATTATGGTATGTTGGTTGCACTTTTTTCTTTTCTTCGGGAATTTAGGAAATCATGAGCCTCCAGAATGAGATATTAACATTTTACAAAATATTCTGCAATATGTTGTGATGAGATAGACTCAAAATTGATTGATTAATTAAAGAATTACATATTTTGTCGAAGTTAATATTTTATAATTCAGAACAAAAAGTTAGCATATCAAATCATATGCTTTAAGTAAGCGGCATATTTTCTCAAGTTGTAGCGTTGTGGCTTTTGTAAAGAGACCATGTCTGTGATACAGACTGGACAATTTGTTGATCATTCTGTAGGTCCAAATTACTGTTTTCGATATTTTTCTTCCACTTTGAAATTGACACTTCTTTAATACTACATGGGAGTATATGATTATTATCCATTCTCAATTTTACGTACAAACTACTAACCAGTTGCTAATATTTGGAAGGGAAAGCACCTTCCGATTGACCATAATTTGATGGTAATTACGAAAATAAAAAGTGGTTTTCAGTGATTTTCTACTACAAGAATAAAAGGTGTAAGTTTGGTAAAATAAAAAGTAAGGTGCATACATTAAAATTCAAGAACGTGATCGAACCACGATTCGTTGAACAAAGAGCGTCATCACAATACCAATTCAGTGGTTTCACTTTTCGTCAGTGTTGCAAATGCATTACGAAAACCTGTCCGCGCGCCGGGCCGCCAGGGCTGCCAACGGAGGTCACGTGACAGCGTGCGCAGTCTGGGTGTCGTGAACGCCACCCAGTGGCATTCTTTCATTAATGCGAGCATAATTCTTGGGCCCTGCGGCCCGCCGCGCTCGCGGAGCTACTGAAGGAGCTAACACGCTGGAGAGTGCGTGAATGCGCCTGCGGGAACTGGTGCGGCGGGCGGGCGGGCCGTGACGAGGCACGCTTCGCAGAGGCTGCATCCTGTTTCTCGGTGCACCGGCCACGGCGGCGCGGCGCCGTCCCTCTCCACTCCCTCCCTTCCCCCTCACCCCTCTCCCCCTCCAGGCACTGCCACACCTCAGGAACTGGACGGGAAATAGAGCACGACATCGTGTTGACAGAGAGAAGCGACGTACATGTTGATTTGCAAAGGCTTTGATGAATGGATGCTGGCAGATGGGTCGCATACTAAGTCTGCACTTATACTTATACTGCAAAAATAGCGTTTCACTAAGCTGCTATTGTTAAGCGCAATTGTTACAATCAAACAGTAAACATTACGTCAAATTAAATGTTTGTTATTTGTTGTTGTTTCTTTTTTACTTTTGGTTGGTTTTAATTTATGAGACATCGTGAAAATTATGGTTCATTATTAAAAACTGATAATATATAATAACAAAAGAATGAATAGGTTCACAAAATAAAGATGAAAACGTATTGGCGGCTGCAACTATAATGTCACATTGAGTTGACGTGCTTATAATGATAAAAAATCTAATCTTGCAGCATGGTTATAATAATAATAATAATAATAATAATAATAATAATAATAATAATAATAATAATAATAATAATAATAATAATAATAACAATAGTGAGACAAGGCAGAATGCACAAACCTCATTTTTATAACCCTATAATTCTCCTTTTCATCTGAATAACAGAGTAATTCAACTCCCTTCATGAGATAAATATAGTCCTACACGCTGAAGAAAACACATTTTCGAAATACACAAATAAGCATGAATCAAATTCAATGGGAACTGGATTCAAGGATGTTTACTTTTAGAACTTATTATTTGATACCTACATATAACGAAATTGTATTGTCGGGGTACATTCATATTTTGATTATGAAAGAGATGTACAATCATTAAAAAAATATTGAGTAAACTTCGCCTTTAACTAATTAAAAAAAAAATAAAACGAGTGCTTCCCCCCGTCCGTACTCTAGAAAATGACAAATTTTACGATTTATTTTTGTTGCATTTTTTATTATTCAAAATGGCAATTATCTCCTCGCCTCTTTCGCTTAGGATCAACAGCAATAAATATTATTCCTTATGTATGTACCACTACAGAACTCAAAAGCTTTTAATCGCTCTGAACTTTGTTTGACACACATATTCACACATCCATCATTACAGACCCCATGACCAAAATAACTTTTTCATTTCAGAGATACTGAAAACGAATTTTACCACCGAAATTTCGACTCTAATTTTTGGACCGATTCCAATACTTGAATTGAAATAATGAATTATGTAAACGCATTCAACTATCTTGGATTGACTCTAGTCATGGCAGTTGGGCGTGACAAGAAGGATATCCTAAACGAAACAAATAGAAGCAAGCAGGTTATTGCGGCGTGATATCCATTGGCATGCACACCGGTCATAAAAGAACTTACAAAAGTTACCTTGCATTGCTGTCAGAAAAAAGTCATATTCTCTTTTAATATTTTTTATTTCAATTATATTTATTCATTTAATCAAGATCCTATCACCAGAGTTGTTATCAACAGTCTTATTGATTGAAATCATTGATTTAAATCCTCATTATCTGTTCGAGTATAAAACAATACATCACGCAGTTTCAGCTGGTTGTTTTGACGTAAAATAAATAAATAAGTAAATAAATAAAAGCCTATTTGCGTTTAGAGATGTTTTCAGGACTCAAAAGCTCGATTCGCATGAAGAAGATAGTTCGACCAAAAAGAATAAAATAACTGGTGTAACGGTAAAGTAGCCGTTGTATTAGACCTTTTAGAAATTTGTAAATGCTTAGTACTATTGAAGTATGCAACACTTAACAAAAGAAGGTATATTGTGAATTGAAAATTAAATGGCGTCCAACAGCATGCACAGTGATGTGTAGTTATAGTTTCATTCCACATACGAATATAACAAATACTTAGATTCAGTATAAGCCACGAAAATCATTCTATAGTAGAAAATGATATATTGCTTTCTTAAAATAACGTCATACAATTAGCGAATGATGGTACAATTCCGGCAAAGTTATGTTCCAGCTCTTTAAGTTTTCTACCCACAAGAGACGGGTAATAGTAGATGTTCTCTCACTTGGCAATTCAACATATTAGACGTCTGTATAAATGCCTCTGAGATTTAAGTTCCCCGTGTAAGAGAAGATTAATCGAAGATAACAGTGTCACAATTTGTTATTGAGTTATCCGCATTTCTAGTGTCATCGTATTATGTCATCTCTGCTTTCAAACGGAAGAAAGACTTTGAACGATCGCTGCGCGCTTTCGTGCGGAGCGTGGCTCGTAATCCAATGCGGCAAGGGAATATTGGAAAGGCCTCCTCTGGAGCGGTGCGGCGTGGCGTGGGGCGACGCGGGGCGAAGCGGGGCGGCACAGGGCGGCACAGGGCGGCGCGGGGCGGCGCGACGGGGTGGGGGGTGACGCGGAGCGGCGCGAGGGCGTGGTGGGTGGCGCGCGGTGGGGCG
>BLKR01008157.1:0-24884 GCA_011170035.1 Teleogryllus occipitalis
TTATTCCGTGTGACTAAGAGGTAGGTAATAAGGTTCCTTAGCGCAGGCGGTCTGTAAGTGCGCGCGTGAAGAAAGATCGAGTGGAACATCCGGTGTACCTGAGGTTTACTTTTCAAAATTGGCGTCACATCGCGAGAAGCATTCGTCAGATCTATATATAAAGACAATCATTCCACCCACGCGCTGCTTCTGAGCTACCGCCACCGACTGGGAACGCGCTCGTTTGGGGCTCCATGTTACAAAAACACCCTTCCCGCCAATTTATAATCGGAGGGGAAGACTGGGCTCCCGCGCCTTGCGCGTGACTTGTAGAGGGTTGGAGTGGCGCATTTCGTGGCTTGTGACGTCCCTGCCGCATGTTCATTCTAAGGGCTCGCAATATGTGAGATTGCGCGGCAGGAAGAGTCGGCGTTTATTTTTTATTCTTCAGACATGGTCACAACGACGTTGCGAGTATTCGAACCAGTGTCCGAAGTGAACTGTGCGCGGGGTCCAGGATACGTTATTTATAGCTTCGTGCGCATGTTGTCAGCCACCTCGACGCCTTCGTTTGTGGTCCACATATTACGATTGCGCAGCTATCTGCCTCCCTGACAGGTTGATTGGCTTTGGGGCGAGACCTGAGAGCACGCACGAGTTTTAAATTTATATTATTTATAATATTATTATTATTATATAATTATTATTGTTATTAATTTTATTATCATGATAAGATTTATCATTTTACATACAAATGTCCGGAGAGGGAAAACCAATATGATAAGGAGTCTTTACCTGATGGTGGGAAGATTAAGAAATAAACAGACACACTCATTTTCATTAAAAATGTAGAAAATTTATTAAATGCAGTCTTTCATGAATACACAAAATAATAAAACTGTAGGCTCTCGTATACGTGTATCGGATAATCAATTTGAAATATCAGTTCTCGTCCACTTTTCCTTGATCCTGCACTTTTTCAGAGATGTGGAAAGACAAATATCAGACTCATCATTTCCTATCGTTCGGAACAAAGATAATAAATGATGTGACTGCCAACCACACCTGTCCTTTGAAACTCTCTTCGAAATCGCCAACAAACGTCGCTCTTCCACTTTTCTCTTACACGAGATTACTCATCTTTGTCAATTGCATCATTCATATCAAAAAGCCAATGAACCAAGACGAGGGAACTCATGAGGGGTATTGCACCAATATCGTTTGGACGAACATCCATTCTCTCATGATCCAACGGACATTTGCAGAGAGATGGGTAGACACATGCGGTCGCCAGCCACATCACGCGGCAGCTATACGTCTGTAGAAACCTTTTACTGGGTAGGCCTACCAAACATTACTGTCCTCAGAATGTAATTCTTACATTTACTTGTAGATATGTAAACGCAGTTCATTTATTTCTCAAAATTTGATGAGGAAATTGGAGCACGTAGTGTCATTTCTTTCTCTTAACCCATAACTTTGATAGTTAAGGTTGAAATAACGAGAATGAAGTACAAAGCTCTGATGTATCACCAACCAGCGAATATCTTTTAGTGATAATTTAACCCGTGATGACGCACAAGAAACCGAGCCCGCTATTTATTTCTTTATTTATAAAGTAACATTATTTCAATAATGATAATAATAATAACAATAACAATAACAATAACCACAAAATATTGTTCGGCGAACCTAGAATTAATATTTTGATATTTATTTAAAACAAGAAAAATGTTAAATATTGAATCATATATATTGAGAAACTAAAACAAGCGAAGTGTGATGTTAAAAATATTTTAATATATATTTTACATGGCAAGCCTATTTTACTTTTAAATAATTTATGAAAAACAAGAAGGAAAGGCGCGTGCCTTTGTCTTCGAACTCGAATTCACGACGGTCACCTGCTCTCCCTGTTTGTGTGGAGTTAGGGGAGAGAGGATTAAGCCTATTTCCCGACAGTTTACTTGCTTCAAACCGCCAACCGCTCTCCGACCCGCTCAAACATAGTTGTTAGTTATATTCGCTCTGCCTGCTGTGGGTTGGGTTTTAAACTGATCATCTAGTACCTCGCACCATATCTCGCTAACTCTCCCATAGTCAATCACTGGTTTCACCTTTGGTCCATACTTCAGTGTGATATTTTTATTATTTATTTGTTTTTAACAGTTAAAAAGTAAAGGTATTTCAAGTGCACTCTTTGAAAAATTAAAGAAAATAGTACTATGGTGTCGTGAAATAGCACGGCAATACTTGGACTAGAACAAACATAAGCACAAAACACCATGATAAATACGGTGATAATTTAGTATTAAAATTACTTGAACAAATGTTTTTGAAAAATGAAATTTTCCGACCCAGCCTCGAGCGTAAGCTTCAGCCCTGAATCATAAACAAACGCAAACTTGCCAATTAGAATACTGGAAGTGCAAAACATAAACATGGCCGTAGTGGCTAAAATAAAGAAGAAATTAAAAGGCTCAAAATATGTAGGGGATTATACAATGTTCTACAGTGATGTAGAGAAAAATATAAGGGCGTCAAAAAAAGTAGCGATATTTTTAGATATCAAATGTAAACCAAAGATTAAAGAATAGGAATATATATGAAAGATCCAATTCACACAATCAGTGAGACATGATCACGGACGGTTTCTTTTGTGATTTAATGCCGGTTAATTGGAACTAATCAGTTGGCGCAATTCGTTTCATTAAAACACTTTTAACAAGTTCTTTCGGAAATATTATGGCCCAGATTTTCTACTGTTACGGGCACTTCATTAGAAGGAACGGTTTAAAAAAGGGATATCAGTCGGGCCTATCACGGAAATCGATGCAATACACGCTCTGACGTAACGAGGAGTGATAAGTGAAGCCACATCTCCCTAACGCTATCTTGACGTGTGCTCAGGTCGGCAACGCGTGTGGTGGGGAAGACGGCGGCAAGCGCAGCGAGGGAGCGAGCGGCGCTGAGGCCGGAGGTGCGTCGGTATGGCGCTTTGGCGGTGTGTCTAAGAGGTAAGGAATTAGGTTCTTTAGCACGGGTGCTTTGTGAGTGAAGAAAAGTCGGGTGTAGCTGAGGTTTACTTTTCAAAATTGACGCCGCGTCGCGAGAAGCATTGGAACTTGCATCAGAGCCATATGTTGAAACAATCATTCCACTTCTTCTGAGCTACCGCATTCAACCAAGAACGCGCTCGTTTGGGGTCTTCAAGTTTCACAAACACCCTTCCCGCTAATGTATAATTGGAGGGGAGGACTCGGCTCCCGCGCGTGGCGCATGATTTGTAGCGGGTTGGACATGCGCACTTCGTGGCATGTGACGTCCCTGCCGCACGTTCATTCTAAGGGCGCGCACTCTGTGAGATTGCGCGGCAGGAAGAGTCGGCGTTTATTTTTTCTTCAGACATGGTCACAACGACGTTGCGAGTATTCGAATCAGCGTCTCAACTGAACTGCGCGCGGGATCTAGTATGCGTTAATTATCGCCTCGTGCGCTTGTTGTCAGCCACCTCGACGTGATCAAGGTTAGCCTTCGTTTGTGGTCCACATATTACGTGTTCGCAGCTGTCTGCCTGGCTGACAGGTTGACTTGTTTGAGACGAGACCTGATCGCACGCACGAGTTCAAAATTTATATTATTATTATTATTATTATTATTATTATTATTATTATTATTATTATTATTATTATTATTATTATTATTATTTTTTTTTTTTTTTTTTTTGAGGCGGGGGAAATGCTTTATGCACCGTAAGGCTTTGAAACCCCGTGTGTGGGACTCCCTTAGTTGGGCTACCCACTAAGACCCCCTCCATTCCAGCCAGAATGGCATTTCATCTTGCCAGACTGGCTCGGTGATCTCTAGGATCCTTCTAGTCCGATCCCCTGAGGGCTTCTTTTTTCTTCTTCATAACTCTCTTCACGTAATTCTGAATTTTTGCCCAGTTGTCATCTGTTTCTTCCACTATGTTGTTTGGGGACATCTCCTTTCCAATATAAGAGTTGATTATTTCTCTGTCTACTTCAAAATCTCGGCAGTGAAATAACACATGTTCTGCGTCGTCTTCTGTTCCGCAGGTGGTACACCTGTTGTCCTCTTTCTTTTTGAAGCGGTATAAGTAGCTTCTGAAGCATCCATGGCCTGTGAAGGCTTGTGTCAGGTAGTAATCGGTCTCACCGTGCCTGCGTTCTACCCATTTCTTTAGGTCGTGTATTAGACTATAAGTCCATCTACCTGTCGTTTCTTTTCTCCTGCGGTCTTGCCATATCTGAAAGAGTTCCGCTCTTGCTTCCCTCTTCACCCTTTCTTTCTGCTTCTCCCTTTCTGAAGACTGCATTTCTTTCAGGTTTTCGTAGACGGATGTTCTTTCCTTCGTCAGAAGGTCGATAGGGGGTACACTTGCTAGCACAAGGGCAGCACTTTCAGAGACTGTTCTGTAGGCAGAGATGATCCTCTGTGCTACCCCTCTCTGTACCGACAGCAGCCTTCTCCTATACTTCTCTACATTCATAGCGCCCGCCCATGCGGGAGCTGCGTAAAGCATTTTGGACAGGACTGACCCTGCTACCAGTCGTTTTTCTTTTCCCTCGGGCCCTCAACATTCGGCATTAGCCGTGTTAGGTTTCCTCCCGCTTCTATTGCCTTCATCGCTACCTTCTCCACATGCGGTCCAAAACTCAAGCAATTGTCGAGTTCTACTCCTAAATAGGTAATGTGTTTTTCCATTTTATTTCGTTGCCTCCCACCTCTATTCTCGGCTTCCTAAAGCCCCTTCTTTTGGTGACCAGAACTGCCTCTGTTTTCTCTGTCGCCATGTCTAATTTTCGTTTATCCAACCATCTTTTTGCTCTATGCAGGCTTTCATTCGCTCGCATCTCAAGAAGGTCTTCGTTTCGTGCTGCGACTACAATCAAGGCGTCGTCCGCAAATCCTATAATATTTACATCCCTTGGGAGTGGCATCTTTAGGAAGTCATCATAAACCAGGTTCCATAGCATTGGGCCTAGCCGAGATCCCTGGGGGGCTCCACACGTCATTTCTTCTTTAATTCTCCAATTATCTCCTTCATATACAATGCTTCTCTCACTTAGGTAGTCTCCTATAAGATTCTTCAGGTAGTCTGGGAAGTTCCGTCTTTCTAATGCCTCTTTCACATCTTCCCAATCCAAGGAGTTGAATGCGTTCCGAATGTCTATTGCTATAAGGGCGCAAAATCCTTTCTTCCTGCCGCTACCTTCTCTTGCCGTTTTTGCCAGTTCGACTGCTTCCCTGATAGCGTCGATCGTCGATCTGCCTTTACGGAATCCGTACTGGTTATGAGCCAAGCTGCAATCTCCTATCATGTACTTCTCCATGCGCTGAAGGATTAGGCCTTCCAGCATTTTGCCCATGGTATCCAGAAGGCAGATGGGCCTGTACGATGATGCACTATCCTCCGGCTTGTGTCCCTTCCTTAATAGTACAAGCTTCTGTCGCTTCCAATCTTTGGCAAAGCCTCCATATATCATACACCTATTGAAGAGTTCCAATAGAAGGTCCGGATATTCTGTGATGACTACTTTCAGTACCTCGTTCGGTATCCCGTCCAACCCAGGTGCCTTGCCTGCTTTCAGGCATTTGCCAACTTCTTGAAGTTGGCGTATCGTGAACATGTCTGCCTCTACCGCTTTGTCATAGCTGTTCCTTTTCCTTTTTGGCCGTTTAGGAAATAGGTGCCTAATTATTTCTTCGACCCACGTCTTATCGTTTAGAGCAGGGATATTCCGCCTCCCATTCAACTTCTTCACAACAATTTTATAAGGCAAGCCCCACGGATCGTTTTCAATTTCTAATAGCAGCTTCTTCCAGCACATGTCCTTGCTTCTTCTTATTGCGCGGTTGAGTTCCTTCCTCTTCCGCTTGTAATCCCTTCTCAGATGTTCATCCCCCTTCGCCCTTGTACATCTCCTTCTGGCTGCTACACAATCACTCCTTAGGAGAGCTATTTCCTGTGTCCACCAATATTTTGGTCCCCCACGATAACTGCTGGCTGTCTTTAGGGGCATCGATAGATTGCAGGCCCTCTGAATTACTTTTCGAGTCCCGTCTGCCATACTGTCTATTGTTTGGGGTTGAACTCCCCACCGTAGTTCTTGCATGTGCCTGGATTCTGTCAGGGATCTTTTGAGGTTCTCTTCGTTAAGCTTCCGAGCATTCCATGCCCGCTTTGGACAGTTTTCACGCCTTCTATAAAACGATTGTTTGGAGAACCGACTTCCTACAATCCTAAAGGATATATAGTTGTGGTCACTTAGGGACTCCTCCTCTAGGACGTCCCATTCTTCAATGTGATCGGCGAACTGCTGGTTTGCGATAGTGAGGTCAATTATTGACTTGGCGTCTCCCCGATTAAAAGTCGGTTTAACTCCTCTGTTTATTACAACCATGTCCCTTCGGGCTATCATTTCACTTATTACAGTTCCTCTTCTGTCCATCCTTTCTTCGCCCCACTCGGGGAATTTCCCATTGAAATCTCCGGTCAACAGTACATTTCGTTTGGGCTCGTCTATGCTATCTTCTAGTCCCGTAAGTTTATCCATGAATTGTTATTTGTTAATTTATTATTATTATTTTTATTATTATTATTTTTATTATTATTTTTATTATTATTTTGATGATTATTTTTATTATTATTATTATTATTATTATTATTATTATTATTATTATTATTATTATTATTATTATTATTATTAAATATTCATTATTTTCCATACAAATGTCTGGAGACAGAAAATTAATACGAAAGGGAGTCCCTACCTGGTGGTGACAGGATCAAGATATAAACAAACACATTCATTTTCAATAAAAAATGTACAATATTTATTAAATGCAATCTGTCATGCATACACAAAATAATAAAACTGTAGGCTCTCGTTTAAATGTATGATAAAATCGATTATAATCGTCCATTTTCTCTTGATCCCACATTTGTTCAGAGAGGTAGCCAGACAAATATGATTATCAGTCTCATCATCTTTCATACATCTTAAAAAGATAATAAAGACTGCAAATCACACTTGCCTTTTTAAGCACATTTTCGAATTCGCCAACAAACGTCGCTCGTCCACTTTCGCCCTTACACGAGATCAGTCGTCTTTGGATATTGCCTCATTCATAACAAAAAGCCAATGAACCAAGACGAGGGAACTCATGTAGGGGTATGGCACCAATATCGTTCGGCCGATCGTCCATTTTCTCATGATCCAACGTTCATATGCCGAGAGATGAGCAGACACATACGGTCGCCAGCCACATCACGCGGCAAATTTACGTCTGTAGAAACCTACTACTGGGTGGATCTACCAATCATAAATGTCCTCAGAAGGTAATATTTACATTTAGTAGTGTAGATATGTAAACGCAATTCGTTCAGTTCTCTGAATTCGATGAGGAAATTGGAGCATCTAGTGTCATTTTATTGCTAAACGCATCAATTCTCACAATTATTCGAGTGCAAGGCTGCTCCCACTTAAAACATAAAGGAACTGAAAGCGTTTACTTTTCAAAATTGACGCCGCGTCGCGAGAAGCATTCGAACCAGCAGCAGAGCCATATATAGGGACAATCATTCCTTTCGCACGCTGCTTCTGAGCTACCGCAACCGACTGAGGAAGACGTGCTCGTTTGGGATTTTCATGTTACTTAAACGCACTGCCTGCCCGCCCGCCATTTATGCGGGCGTGGGACTGGACACCCGTATTTGGCGTCTGACGTGGCGCGGGTGGGCGTGGTGCGTTATGTGGCACGTGACGGCCTTGCCGTGTGCGCACTCTCTCCGCGCGATCTGTCAGCGAACACGGAAAGGAGAGTCGGCGTTTATTTTTTCTTCTTCGGAAATGCTCTCTACGACGTGGCGCGTGTTCGAACCAGCGTAAGAACGGAACTGCGCGCGGGGACTAGCATGCGATAATTTTCGCCCCGTTGGCTTGTTGTCAACTACCTCGTCGTGATCGAAAATAGCGATGTTTGGGCAAGGATAGCGAGTCGGCGTGTATATCTTTCTTTTTTTCTTCAGAAGTGGTCACAACAATGTGGCGGGGATTCGAACCAGCTTGAGAGATGAACTGTCCGCGGGGAGTAGAATGCGATATTAGTCGCTCCGTGCGCTGGTTGTCAGCTACCTCGACGTGTCGGCGTTTGGCGCTCGCCTGGGTTCTATTTGTAATGTGTGCACTGCTGTTTGCCTTGCTGATTGGCTGGATTGGGGCGCGTTTCGAGAGAGCGCGCGTTTATTATTATTATTTTTATTATTATTATTATTATTATTATTATTATTATTATTATTATTATTATTATTATTATTATTATTATTATTATTATTATTATTATTATTATTATTATTATTACTAATAATATTAATATATTAATAATAATAAAGTTATTATGTGACTGTATGGTGAAGGAAAATAAATAAAAATGAAATCCCTTCATGGTGATTACAGGATTAAGAAGAAAAAAGGGACAGACATTTGCAATAATAAAATTAAAATTGTATTAATTTTAATCATGACATGCATACAAAAATTAATGAAAGTGTAGGCTCTCGTATGCATGTATGGGAAAATCGAATTCTAAAACCATTCCTCGTTCACTTTCCCTTGATCCACCTTTTGTTCTGAGAGACGGACAGTCAAATATGGTCATCAGTCTCATCATCTATCATCGTTCGTAAAAAGGATAAAAAATGGTGTGACAGTCAAATACACCTGTCTCTTGAAGCTCTTTTTCGATTCAGTTGCAGATATGTGAAGTCTCTCCAAAGCCAACAATCGCCGCTCCTCCACTTTCGCCCTTACACGAGTTTACTCATCATGGTATATTGCCTCATTCATAACAAAAGCCAATGAACAAAGACGAGGGAACTCATGTAGGGGTATGGCCCCAATATCGTTCGGCCGAACATCCATTTTCTCATGATCCAACGTTCATATGCCGAGAGTTGAGCAGACACATACGGTCGCCAGCCACATCGCGCTGCATCTTTACGTCTGTAGAAACCTATTACTGGGTGGATTTTCACATATAGTTGTAGATTGTGCACGCATCTTGTTCATTTATTTAAATTCCCTGTGGAAATTGAATCTGGTAGCATAATGTTTTCGCCAAATGCAACAAATTCCCACTATCAATCAAATGAAACATTGCTCATCCAACCTACAATATAAAGAAACTGAAGTCGTAAAAACAAGAGTGAATTACAAACAACGAGCGTCCATGGCATTTGTTTTCACCCACTCAAACGTGAGGACAAAGAGGCATTCCTTTCAATTCTTTCCCTCAAAATTTTAGGTCTGAGTTCTTCAACATATTTATTTATAAATAGTCAATCGCTCAATAAAACATATTATCATACACGTTGTAAAAATGGTAATACTATAGTATGTAAGAAAACTAAAGTACATTTATATATATCCTTTCCGTTTAGGTAACTATTTGAAGTCATTTAACAAGAGTTTCTTCACTAGACTTATACAATGTTTATTGCAGTACATATCTATATAAATTATTATATTTAATTCATATACTAATTTGCACATTTGCCATAATGGTGCAAAATAAAACTAATATGTTCTTTCTCAAGGTATTACAAAATTAATGTGTTCTTTGTTTTTCAAATTTAGCAATAAAACTTTCCACAAGAGTTTCGCAAGAAGATCGACACAATCAATTTCATTGTTTATCAAATTAAACAGAAATTTAACATCACTTTCATTTCTATATTCAACGAATTTACATTCACAGTAGTAGCAACATGGGTATAATTTCGACTAATTCTAGGCGAGGGTGATTTTAATTTCAATGCAACCAAATTTAAAACTTTATGCTGAACGTTTTCTAATTTATGTTATTTTTATAAATGGGGGATCATACAGGACAGGCGTACTTTAAGATGGGTCTAACCAATGTCAAGTATAATGTTATATTCAGCGACAAGACTATTTTCTAGCCTGGTCGGGACCACGCAATGCTAACAAAGAATTGCCAAGTTTGATCTGGAATAGAACGAACAAAATGAATTGCTCAAAGCCCGCACAACCGGCATTCAGTAGTTCCAACGTTATGTACCCAACATGATAGTCCAAAATTCCTAGAAACTGCTTTTCCTTTCCTCGTCAGGTTTTCAAGATTTTAGCCTACTGTGTGCCGTTCTGCCGTCAGACCTGTCGAGTTGATTTAATTCAATTGAATTGTTTATTTCAGAAACCCGACAAAGGCGAAAATTTAAAATGCTCTTTAGCAGTGGAATATGGTTCCATGACGACGCCTATTCCATATTTACCTGAAAAGTATTCGTTTATTATCTGCTTTAATAATACAAAATATTTGAAATCGGAAAATCCGGGACATTTTTGTCAATTTTCTCGACATGACAAATTTGGCGTTTGACGGGTTTCTGAAATAAAAGATTCAATTGTCCTCTGTAGACTAATACCGGGACTGCACGTTAGGGAGCATACAGGCGAGTTTACGACGAAGAAAAAGATTGTGTCTCTGGCACCCAAAATAATATATTCTTCAATTATACACAAACACACACAAAAATACTGAACAAACAAACGCGAATCTCGTATCGTAATTGGCGTTGAGTAAATCTACAACTACCTACTTAATGTCTGAAAAAATTTTCATGATCATTTAAAATAAATACTCTCATTTGAGATTAGCTTCATATTTTAAGTCTAGTTAACCAGCTTGTGCTAATACTAACCTCACCTCTGATTCGCTTTAACCAATAACAAAATTACACAAAATTCTTATTTTACATCTTTAACTGTTTAAAATTCCCACTGACTTGTGAACGATCTTCAACAAATATCAATGACACCAACATCCCACACGATAAACTAAATAACACATTGAAATCATTCAAAGCCTTCATCATATTTACAACAATATCTCGACGTAACATCGATTCTGTTTTGACTCATTCAAGAAATGGTTTAAAAATCTCCCATTTCTTATTTGTTAATCGACTAAGAAAGTATTTTATCTTTGATTCCTTCTCATGTCCGGGTACTCACGGTTCTGCAATGGGAGAGGGGTTGAACGACCTAGGCGGGCTCCGCTGGCGGGGCGTAAACGCTGCTGGGCTCCGGCACGCAAAAACACAGGGGTGGCTATTTGGGTTGCTACCCCATCTTCCAGTTGCCAGTTGGTTCGCCGATCCCTTTCCCGGAAGTCAGGGGCAGAGGTCACCTCCCAGCTTCCAGAAGAACAGATCCGCATCCGATTTGGCGGGTTGCCATTGCCCTGATAGCCGACACTGAAAAGTGCCTTTGCCCGTCCCCCAGGTGCCGTAGCTGTACTCTTAGTCCACGCAGGGCTGGTCTTCGTAGGAGGGACGTAAAGAAAAGGGTGAAGTGGATAGGAGATAGTTTGCGAACTGAATTGGGAAAATGCCTAAAGAAAAGATAAGGTATCATTTTGACAAAGGAGTAGATGGATCAGCGGAAAAAGGAATGGCGAATGAAAGATGGATCAATTCCAGATGGAGGGAGAGCGGACAGCTGCTCCTGTTAGTTGCCTTTTACGACAGGGGGAGATCCCGTGGTGCTATTCTACAAAAAACCCGGACACCACACATAATATTATTATATTTTAACGATGGAATTTTTGAACTCAACAAAGAGTGTTATTTTATGCATCCTCTTTAATTTTTTGTAATGTTATCTATTTTTAAAAATACTTAATTTCACATATTTACATAAACACTATGATTATTTGTTTATACCTAATGATTGTAATGTAGGTATTTCCACAAATTTCACGTACTATTTTCTTCAAAATCGTTACTGACCGCTTGCTTTTTCATGAAATGTGTTCCCGATCGATTCTAGAAGTGCTCACTGGTGTTCACAAAACAAATCGATTTCGTAGTGTACTGTTATTTCTCACACGGTACAGTGAAGTGATATAAGACTTTTTCAACCACATTGACAGGTGATGAAACCTGGGTCTTGCTAACTCGCGATGGGAGTTTCTGTTTGCAACGGAGCAGGGTAACGTGCCGTTTTGAGCGGCGCAAGAAAACCGTTTTCTTTTCGTTTACTATTAATTTGTTATTTCGGAACCAATTTGAAACATCTGATATTGTACTATTAACGGTTTCTTAATTGCAAAGGATGTTCGTATCATCCGCAAAGAGAACCGTTCTTTCGTTTCGAATCATCGAGGGCATATCGTTTACGTAAAGTAGGAACAAAATAGGGCCTAAAATCAATCCTTGAGGAACTCCACGTGCAATGGACAAAGAGTCGGAAAGGTGCGTATGTAATGTTCCATCAGCTTTTCTTATCTTGCGACGTCGTTGATGGCATAAGCGACCACAAAGCCGTGTTAGTAGACTTAGACATGAGTATTTTACAGAAAAGAATTTCTAAGGGAACCAAAATATGGCAGTTCAAGAAGGCTAATACAGAGGGGCTTCAACACTTCCTTAGAGAACAGTACGAGTGTTTTCTGAGAATGGAGGGGGGCATGGAAGAAATTTGGAACGCGTTTAAGAGCATTCTAGATAAGACATTGCAAACGTTTGTGCCGTATAAATACTTAAAAAGTAATTCAGACCCTGAATATTACAATGCGAAAATTCGACGTCTGAAGAAGAAAACTCGAAAGGCTTTCAATAACAGAAATCGTAGTGAAAATCATAAGATACATTATCGTAATTGTTCGAAAGAATTAGAGCAGGAAAAGAAAATTGCGCAGGAGACTTTTTTAAAGCATATTCTCGACAGGGAGGGAAATAATTGGTCGGGGTTTTACAAATACGTTCGCAGAAGAAGAGGAAATAAAGAAGAAATTCCTATCGTTAAAGATACCAAAAATAGGTTACTTACAGATGATCGGGAAAAAGCAAAAGCAATGTCCACTTCAGTTCCGTTTTTAAAACAAAATCTCAACTCACTCAGATATCGAGGGAGGATAAGCCAAATCAGTTTAATATAGAGGTAAACCCATTGCGAAAACGAATTAAATCTATGAAAAATGGAAAGTCGCGGGGTCCAGATGCCATTTCAACTGACATAATTAAACTCGGTGGAGAGGCAATATTACCGTATCTAACAAGATTATTTCAGGTTTCGATCAACAATTCAAGCGTGCCCGATGATTGGAAGCTAGCTACCGTTGTTCTGATTTTCAAGAGTGGTGATAGAACTGTATTAGCCAATTATAGACCAGTAAGTCTCACGTCAGTTGTATGTAAGCTAATGGAACACTTGATAACTAGCTATATTAGACAAGAATGGGAAAGAAGAGAATGGCTTTTTCAGGGACAGCATGGTTTTAGGAACGGTTTCTTTTGCGAGAGTCAGATAGTATCATTGTTTCAGAATATAGCTCATGAAGTTGATAATAGTGGGAGGGTGGACGCCGTAATAATAGATTTCGCGAAGGCATTTGATGTTGTTCCACAC
This sequence comes from Teleogryllus occipitalis, assembly GCA_011170035.1. Classification (NCBI taxonomy): domain Eukaryota; kingdom Metazoa; phylum Arthropoda; class Insecta; order Orthoptera; family Gryllidae; genus Teleogryllus; species Teleogryllus occipitalis. The sequence continues at coordinate 13,440 of BLKR01008157.1, forward strand.
GATAAACTGGTTCATTAATTAATGCAATCGGGTATTGACCCCAGAGTTGTGGCGTGGATTGACAAGCTTCTTCGAGATAGGAAACAGAATGGAATGGGAGTCTCTAGAAATTAGGACTCCCATAAGACTCTGTGCCCTGTACAAAGCGTATGCCGGTTATCCAGCTTGGAAAGATATCTACATCCGATTGGGTAGACCTTCGTACTTTAGTAGAGGGGATCACAAGCACAAAATTCAGTTTAGGTCACAGAGAACAGATGTTGGAAAATTTTCATTTACAAATAGAACAATAACGGACTGGAATAAGTTACCTGCGACAGCCTTGGAACCCTTTCCTCTAGGTGTTCAAAGATTTAAAAATAAATTAACTAATAATATTTGTAAGCTTTATTAGTTTAGTAAGTTGGATTATTATATCAGTTATTATTTGATTATTATTGATATTTTATTGCTATTATTATTGTGTTAATTACTATTTAATGCGTTCCTGTTCTAAATATATAATTATATTCGAAGTAGTATTGTATTGAAGTGTGGAGAAGTGTTGTGCAGTGTAGTGCAGTATAGAAGTAGAAAGAGAAGTGAATTTCAAATGTTGTGAAGTGAAGTTAAGTGTAATTAAAAATTCGTGTAATCTTGTATTTAATAGTTTCAAATAACTGTGCAGGTCAACCAACAAATGTAGTTAAGGCTATTATTGTTAGCATATTATTATTATTATTATTATTATTATTATTATTATTATTATTATTATTATTATTATTATTATTATTATTATTATTATTATTATTATTATTATTATTATCATTATTATTATCATTATTATGTCTTTAAATAATTTGAAGTTACGTTGTTAAATAATTTAAAGTTAATATTAGTAATGTGTAAATTGTAGAGTTCTGCCACCAGGTTGTGTATACCTACCTGCAGAATAATAAATATCTATCTATCTATCTATCTATCATTCCAGTAAGGTATTTCAACTCTCTGAGATCGTTGGTTAAGGTACGAACATAACCAATCTAGAGCAATACCACGGATTCCATATGAAGGTAATTTTGAAAGTAAAATGTCATGATCAATGACGTCAAAAGCATTTGAGAGATTTAAAAATAATCCAATACGTGCCTCGTTTTGATCCAATGATGAGGTGACATCTTTAAGAAAAGAAAATATAGTTGTTTCCGTTAATTTTGATTTTCTAAATCCATGTTGGCAATCTGAAAGCGCGTCGTGTTTACTGAGAAACGTTTCCGTTCGTACGTAAAAAAGTCTCTCTAATATTTTTGAAAAAACTGATAGAAGAGAAATGGGCCGATAATTTTCAATTTCATTTTTGTTGCCTTGTTTGAAGAGCGGCTTAATTTTAGCTGTTTTGAAAATATCTGGAAACGTTCCGGTGCATAACGATGAATTAAATATGTGAATTAACGGGTGTATAATGTCATACGCACAGGTCTTTAACAAAGCATCCGGAAATTCATCTAAACCGGACGAATATTTATTTTTCAAATTACCGATTATTTTAAGAATTTCATAGGAAGAAGATTCGGAAACGAACATCGTGTCTAAAATTTTGGGTGAAATGTCTATTATTGAATTTTGTGGCTGAAGACCCTGAGTGAGATCGGCAGCAATTCTCGAGAAGTATTGGTTAAGGAGACTAGCCACTGTTGCCGGATCGTTCACATTCATATCGTTATATTTTAAAAGAACATTCTCAACAGAGTTTCTAGTTGATTTGGTCGTATTTTTTATTATATTCCACATTGCTTTTGTTTTGTTTTTTGAATTCAAAATATCCCGATCATGTTTCATGATTTTAGCCTGCCTTATGACTTTTCGTAACAATAATTTGTATTTTTAAATAGATAAGGAAATCTTGAGATACATTATGACATTTAGAAATGAAAGAAAGAATTCGCTTGTTTTTACAAGATGTTCTAATCCCTTGCGTTATCCAAGAATCGCTTTTCTGTGAAATATTTAATTTTCTTTTTTGAAGAGGAAAGCAAGTGTTAAAATGAAATGAAAGAGTTGAAAAAAAGAATTATATTTGTCGTTTGTATCAACAGCATTATAAACCGCTTCCCATGACTCCTGCATCAAGTAATCAATGAATAATATTGTTTTACTTTTAGTAAACAATCTAGTCATAAGTGTATTATTTATTGTGTCAGTGATTCTTATAATGGATTTCTTATAGTAAGCTGTTTAACACTTGAGGAACATGATTTCTCTGACAAATAACAAATATCAGTATTGCATGAAAATATGTTCCCACTGTTAAGTAAGCTAGTTTTGACAAATATTACAGATTCGTAAATAAACAGGAAAAGGAATCGTAAGATTCTAAGCTTAATAAAAAGAGGCTCGCAGGAATCACATGTTTGGAATTTTTTCATTATTTGAATAATTTTCTTTTGCAACATAAATGTCTGGGACCCACAGGATGAGCTTCCCCAGAATATTATGCTTCATCTCAAGCAAAATATGCATTTGTAAGCTACACGCAACGAGCTCCATGAAGCTCACATAATTTGAAAGAGCATAGAATGCGTAACATAATGAAATTAATTTAGTGTTTAATCCTAATATATGTAAATTCGATTTGAAGTTTGACTGAATGCAGATTGATTGATTTTTTCGTGTTTCCGGGCGCGTCAACTGCTTCGGTCATTAATCCCGTTAGTGTAGTGCATGTTCTTTCTCGGGAGATGGTGGTGATCTTTCCCCCCGCTGAATAGCGAGATCCGGCACCGACCTACCGTCAACTAGTGGGGTTTCCCCCTAACCAGGACTCTCCCACCAGCGGGGCACCGCCCCAGCCGGGACAAGCTCTAAACTCCCGACCGGTCTCCCGGATTATGTGGAAGTTTAGTGCATGTTAGTGTAAGTGTGTGTGTGTAAGGGGAGAGGATAGGACTAGGAAGAGGAAGGACAGATCGCGCGCGGTCCGTGGTCCGTTTTGTAGGGTACTACTCCGGCATTCGCCTGCCGTTGATCGGAGAAAACACGGAAAACTACCGATCAGAGCAGCCGGCCGCTAGAATTTTCCTCCAGACGGCGACTGAATCCGACCTAGCTGAAAAGCTAGTGTCGAAAATCCTGCCAACGTCAGGACTCGAACCTAGGACCTCCCGGTTAGAAGCGCTGCAGTGACATCAGTTGACGCACTGAGCTACTGCTACCGGTCTGAACTGAGAGACCAAGAAAGTTTGTTACTTTAACATCAGATAATTGCATATTGTTTATTTTCAATAGAGCATGTGATTTTCAATTTGAAATACAAAAGTGCTGTGAAACGGTTTTTCCTTCTTTAATTATTAATTTGTTATTACGAAACCAATTTGAAACATAAAATTGTACTATTTATTGATTTTTTTTGCAAAGAACTGTTCTTCCATTTTTTATTTTTTTTTAATACGAGGGCATATTGTTTATGTATAACAGAAAAGAATAGGACCTAAGATCAAATCTTGCGGGTTTTCATGCTCAATTGGTAAAGAATTTAAAAGATTATCATGTCCATTAACTGTTTATGTTATTCAAAAATTTTCAAAAAGTACCAGAATTTAATAGCGCATGTCACCAAAACTAAACGGGTTGAACCACGAGCGGTGGCTCAGTGCATTAACAAATGTCACTACAGTGCTTTGAGCGGGAGGTCCTAGGTTCGAGTCCCGACAGGGGGCGGCAGGGTTTTACACACTAACTATACAGATAGGTGGAATTCAGTCGCTGTCTAGAGGAGGATTCTAGCGGCCGGCTCTTCTTATCTCCACTACTTACACATATTTACACTAAAATGCACTACAAAACCACACATGCCAGGAGATCGGTCGGGTTCTTATAATTTGTCCTGGCTGGTGCTAGGCCCTGCTGGTTGGAGATACCTGGTTGGGGAAAACCCCACTAGTCTACAGTAGGGCGGCGCCGGATCTCGCCAGCGAGTGGGGGAAGATCACCGCCACGTCCCAATAAAAAACATACACTACACTTACGAGACTAATCACCTCAGTAGTTGCCCGCCCGGAATCACTAATAATCAATCAATCTGAAGATGTTAAACTAGTAGAACGATGCTCCGAAGAAATCTGAACGATGCTCCGAAAATCTCAGTCATTCCAGAAAGTGAGATCAAACTTTCAGTAAAACCTGTAAGAAAACTGAACTGAAGTGCCTAGGAAAGTTGTTCTCCAAAGGACACCAATGACTGAGTAGTCCATCAGTCGCCGGGCGAGTAACTGCAACATTTCTGTTTAATTTGTGGCGGGTTGCATTCTGCCCCTTTTAGCTCAGGTGAGTATTTTTAAATATAATTTTTGTACCTTTTAAGATATCATCAGGAAAATTTAATGGCTTCTACAACATCCTGAATTCAGTAAAATTGCAGATTTTTATAAATTAAGGGTTGTTCTTCCAGTAATTTCAAAAGGGGTTTTATTCTTGCTTGCCACTCCCAACAATCCCAAGAATTGGATTGCACAAGGTGCAACAAACTCCCTGATATTAAACAGATGGCAAATTTCGGCACCTACACTTGAAGCATTCAAACAGCGAACTCCCAAAATTAGCACACTTGAGCCGTGAGGCATTGATATATCGCTCGTCGCAATCAGCATTAGTTAAATAAAATAAAATTGTATGATTATTGTAGCATGTCCAAAAGACACGGCTTCGATTGATTTGTTTTGCGGAGACCAACTGCTCTGGCCATTGTCTTGGGCAGTCTCTTATGATGTACTTCCCCTCCTGGATAAGATTCGGCGCCGAACTGCACATCGGCTCTTTAGGGTTGCCCAACAATCTCCCACCAGCGCACGGTGGTGCATTTTCCCGAAATCCTGGCCAAAACTTCAAAAATTAAATTGCCTTTACCGAACTTTTGCAAATACTACGACATATTGTATACTTGGAAGCATCTGTTTCTGCACACTTCGTACTTCTGAGTGCATTCCCCTGGCACCAGTAGTCACCCGAACTCCCCCTTCATGGCGTTCGGTAGACCTGCAGTGCCAGAGTATCACAGGGGGCCGACTTTGTATGTGGTGGCAATACAAAGTTGTGCAGAGAAAGCTAGCAGTATATATTCTCTTTCTGAAGAGTATTTTCACGTATATTTTATAATGTATTAATGCATAATCCCGATGTAGGATGAAATATTAAAATGCATCAAATTAATACAATAATTTAAATTACCCGTCAGTTCACTTAGACTGAAAGTTACCAATTTTGCGGAATTCCGCAATGTTTCTAATTTCATTTACTAGCTTCATCTATCCTCTTTCGAATCCACTTGTAAAATCATGCCCCAACTGGCCCCATTAGTAACTACAAAGAATTACCTTTTCGTCGAGCGCGCATGATCGCCGAAAATGTCTGGTCGATATTCGTTCTGAGAAAGGGAACTGACTTTACAACGCAGTTCCGAGGGTTCTAGAAATTGATTTTTTTAAATTAAAAAAACTAATTTACTCATTATTATAAATAAAAAAAATTATATTTTAATTTTTGAAAGAGATTATGACCATTTACTAACATTACTTAAACATAATATTTACATACGTATTACATCTTCAGTATTCATTAAGTATTCATGATATTGCATTCCTATGGCCGGCGGGACAAGCTCAATGTTCCCGACGGTTCCCCCTAAAAGTCATAGTGTAGTGCATGTAAGTTTAAGGGAGTGTAAGTAAGCATTGAGGATAAGACAAGAAAGAGGAAGGAAATATCGCGTGCGGTCCGTTGCCTGTTTGTTAGGGTAGTGCCCTGGCATTGGCCTGGTGTTGATCGGAGAAACCACGCAGAATTACAGATCAGAGGAGCCGGACGCTAGAATTCACCTTCGAACCACGACTTGAATTCGACCTACCCATCTAGCTAGCATCGAAAATCCTACCCCTCGAACCCTAGAGCCTCCCGGTCAGAGGAACAGCAGTGACATCAGACGATACCCTGAGTCACCTTTGCTGGTATCAGTGGTAAACGTGCGTCGAGAGATTAATACGCAACACGGAATTTAAATTTGTCCTGCGTCATCAAACTCTCACATGTCATGAGCAAATGGCAACTTGCCTCGCGTAGTTGGTAATTGAAAACATAATGCTGGTAATTGCTAATTTTATACTCTACTGGCCCATAATTATGTTCCGATTTTGGCGGCACATAAATTACAATTTATCGAGTATACGCGTAGTTGCAAGAATCCGCAGGAATTTCTACATGGCGCAAACGCCCACATGGCGTGTTCGTTTCCTTCACTTTCTTTCCAGTTTCATTCTCCGTTTAGTCAGACGCCCACGACTCATCTCACATTCCTCCTACTTCTCCGCGCCTGATCGACGCCGCGCGCTTCTGATTCACTAAAAGATAAACCGAGTGATTTTGCCGAATTGTCTCCGAGCTCTTTGATAAGCCCAATATGCTTCCATGTTTCCGCTTCCCATAATGTCCCTTAACTGAACTCAGCTTACTGGGTATTTATTGTTCAGTTTTTGGGTTTTAAAGATTTTCCGATTCAAGACATGCGGAGCGGGGGGAACTTATCCCCTCGTATCAGAAGAGGGCACATGAGTCGTAACAGACTGTTGTGCTATTCGATCTGTCTCGTGTCTAATTGTACACTGTATAGATTCTACCTTCTTGCCAGAATTCAATTCATATGCAGTTGAAAACGTTTTGGAAGACACAGTCGTTTCATCTCACTACGCTAAAATTTATCTGACTTTGTATCTCCAGACCTCCAACAAACAGAGCTTCAGATTATTTCATTTTCTTAGAAAACTTTGAGATAATTCTCAAAACATTTACACGTAGTAACCGTTCTTTAATATCCATTGTTGTATGTGGAGATTTCAATATTTATTTTTTCAGCGAATCCCACGAAAAATAGCAGTTTTTAAATTTACTTCATTCTTTTAATTTAGATATTGCCGTAAATGTAATCATCAGTGGCATTTAATTCACAATTTTTATGCCGAAAAACTTTATATGCCAGCTGTTACCTGCCGTGAATGTCATTTTCTAATCCGCTTAGAAACCTGTTCCATGCGAATCGGTGAGCTTTTCTATTTCTTTTGAGATATTTCACTTAATGTTGTATAGCCCCTATGATTCATCGGTTTCCGTTTGTAGTTGCTTCATGTATGCTACATTTTTTGTCATGCTTAACACTATCTCTTCGTTGCATATTTTAATACCATCCGTTTCCTAAATTTTCTTCATTTCACTAAATATTCTTAAGCCGCGTCTTTTTTTATGGTTTTTATAATTACCAATTCTTCTTCCAGATCGTCGCTAGTGATGGCATGTTCAATATTCAGTGCTATTCTGCTTGGATACAAATAAGTACAAGTTCAAGAAGCAAGTAATCTGAGGAAAGTTGCAAACAGGCTAAATTTCTCGGCCATTAAGGCCACCAATAGTGATCTTATTTGCTATCCGGTACCGACATTGAGAACCTCTAAGATTATGTCCTCTGCGACGAAAGGATGAATTACGTCTATTCGCTATTTTAATAATACAAAGAGATTCAATTTTATATGTAACCCGTTTTAAGTGGAGGGACAAGTATATTGACTAATAGAAAGTTCTTAAATACCATTTGAAATTACTATTTTCTTAAAAATTCCCAGTCTAAAACTGTTGTTTTTAGTTAAATGGAGATGGACGAATACATAGAAATAATTATGGCGACGATCGTCTTACCTCACTTTGGTGGGCATTTTCGGTATTGTTTGAAGCGATGAACTGGATGCCGTTATGTGAGACGAGGCCGTTACACGCCACCTCGTCTGCGTTCGCTCACCCATTTAATTGCTTTTAGGATGTCGACACGACCGATCCACCACACGGAATTATTGCGATTGAGTTAAAGTAAGATAGTCGGATCGCTCAAGCTGGCAGGCACTGGACAGTCACATTCCAGAAGTTATTTGACTCCGCCATAAGTTGCCTAAGTCTAATCTTATTAAGTACTTGTTTCTCAAGTCACTAGCTCAAATCTTCTCTCTTGCGTTCCTAGTTTCTGTATTATCTCTCAGGTCCCCAACTCGAGTCTCCCTAACATGTGTTCTCCCTACCGTCACCAACTCAAATGTCATTTTTCTAAATCCTCAGTTGCTCCCTCTCATTCTTCCCCCCACCTCATTTGGAAATTTCTGAACTCTGTCACGTGCGTGATGCTTTCTCTCTGATTTATTCTATCATCGGTATTCTGGAACCTTCTTCTAATCATTTTTGTTGATTGACTCTAGGCAATCACCCGCCTATGCGACCCATTTTTCTGTTTTTAATTGGTCGCCTTTGTGGAACCTTGGGCACGTGGCGATCACCTGAACTGCGAGTCAGCGTCCGCTGAATTGAATGGCAACTAATATTTTTTTTGACGCCGGGACTTTCATTTGTCCTACAATACATGAGACAACAGTTTACAGTTACTACATCAACTACATATTCATATTCTACTACGTACAAAATTAATACAATTCAAATGAGTTTCTGTAATCAAAACTGAATTAAACGTGCCACGAATCTACAACGGAGCTATTGCCTCATTTTCAAACATCAGTTCGTTTCCAGTCTTTTAATCTCAGTAACTACGTTCCCGTTCACTTCGAATTTCACCTAATAACTGATTAAGCCGATTGGTTCGAAGGCACGATCACTACTAAAAAAAAAATTCATAGCGTTCCTAGGCCTCTCACTTTCCATGCTTTTCACAACCTTTCATCATGCTGTTTCTTTACCTTGCGCTGATTCACACTCCCACCTGAGCCTCGTCGGGTCACCGACGACTCGCAAATATGCTGGGCGCACATGTGTTTTGGCGCCGTGGCCTCCACCACGTTGCCGTCTTCGTAGACTCCACTATGCGCCGATTACTGGGTGTGGGCGTCAACCAATCCACATTAAATTCCGATCGAATTTTCCAAATGGAAAATTTTGCTTATTCTATTACCACGAAACTCGCTCGTTCGCGAGACTCATTTTCATTTTTTTTTCCGAATTTTCATTTTTTTCGAATTTTCATTTTTTCATTTTCATTTTCATTTTTTCACCGAAGTACCCGTACCCCTTGCACTAACTAACGGCGCTGTTCAGTGTCCTTAAGGTCGCTATCGGCATGCATTAGTTACACAACCTCAACGTAAGGATTGCAGTTCTCACCACCTTTTCCACGTCAATTCTGTTCTCGAAAATTTTACCCCTACTCCTCCTTACAATGTAACCTCGAATTTCACAACACTCTGCTCACACTTGGAAGTTTCACTGCTAATTGAATGCCCTCGTAATAGCGGATCTCTCTCTCCGGACATAACTAGGCAATTTCTCTCCACAATCTTACAAGATGGCGTTTTTCTTACTGACCGCTTCACGTATTCAGACGACCAACTACGTAACACCGTTAACGGCATAACCCACAAGAAGGTGCCGGCCAACCGTCCGGTGTATTAAAGTGACGGCCCTTTCGCACACGAGAGGTAGCGCTTCATAATTCTATAGGACTGACCGCTCGCGTTTACCCTATCCGGCAAATACCGCACGGAGGTGTGGTACACGGATATTAGATTACGTTCTCCTCCCTGACCGCAGCGGCATGCTTCCCTCTTAACCATGCATTGCGCTGACGCCACTGCTGCATATGTGGCTATGGCGTTTTGGTGGACAGACCAAACATCACAATATATAGTAATAAAATAATAATACGATATCATATTATATAATAAATCTCTTCGCCCCATTCAATACACGAAAACACAGAAGCTTCGCACTTTGTGACATATAAAAGCTATAAGTTTCACAAATGACAATCGTCAAAACGAACAGAAAAAGTCGCAGGTCACACTGAAATACGTGCTTAGAAACGAAGGTGTACTTCTGTACCTATGGACTGAACAAGATTATATTGATAATATAGATATTTCCTTAATGAAATCTGTTCCTCAAAAACGGATCTTCCAATAAGTTTACGATCAACTTTTCGGAAATATGAATACTTCTCGTGTAATTTTGCGCGAAATATAGGCAATATTTTCTCGAAAAAAACGCTCTCTTTTCTTCCATGACAGGGTTTCCAAAAAGGTCTTTTAATAGCGGTTATAATATAATAGCGGTTAATTTAACCTTATCAGTTCGCAGAATTTTTTTAAATTTTAGGTGACGTTAAACACTGTTCTCGGCAAATTTGGTTGTCGACTATGCATTTGGTATCAAAAATTGGCAATATTTCGGGCGAATTTATTTACATAAATACTTAAAGGATTTATTTATAACTGATTTTATTCAGATTAATTACGTTTAATTCCATAATTTTCTCACTGATTACACAAACGTTTAATTAACATGCCACAAAAGGACAATTAGTTAATACCAGTGTAAATATTTCAGTTGGAGTATCTACAAGTCTACAATTATTTACACAGATTTCTAAGTAAAGACCGAAATAAAAATAGTTTTTTTTAAAACAACGTTGGAGACCCAGATTCATAAATTAATCTAAGCATCACAGTAAAGTAATCTGAGTTACTCAACTCTGGGGTCGGTTAAACAAAACCAAATATGGCGCATTGGTCAATATTTCTTTAACCAATAATTAAATATGCAAATAATTTCCTTTACTCCATATTTATATCATGCCGCACACTGTGAAGTTTTATAAATAAAAGTGCCTGCAGGTTTACTGAATTCCTGGTGTCAATGAGATCCTAACTACTTGCAAAGTTCACGAAAAAATAAACATACTCCGACACTCGTCTACGCAACGTAGCTTGTTAAGAGTGCAGGGAGCGCGACTCTTCCCCGGGCTTTGCCACTTATATAGGCCTCCTTATGTCACAGCTTGCGTAAAAAGTATTGGTCCACGACGGAGGTTGGCAGCGGCTCTAATGAGTAGGCATATAACTTCCGTGCGCGGAGTTTCGAAACAGACACTGCCGAGTGTACATCCAGTGCCTACCTCGGTGTAGTGACTTGTGGCGTAGTACTGGTGACAGTGTACGTTATTTTTCTGTTTTATGACTGCGTCCTAACATTTTTCGTGTTATAAGAAGTTCAATTCTACTGCTTGCCCCGGTTTCTAGGAGCCACATTAAAGACAAATGAGCATTGTTAACAACGTAAATTAAAATAGATTCTCTGTCCCCGCTCATTTTGCCTTTAGTGAAGGCCAGCCGTTGTCCAACGACAATATTAAACTATTTAAGGATCTAAGTGTTAATGTGGAGGAGTTGCAGAACCCGATGTATAACGATGAAAAGTCGTCCCATCCTGCGACAAAGAGATAAGCGGAAAGCTGAGGAACTAGTGTTCAAATCATACAGAAGAGGAACTTCGTCAAAAATCGACGCTTCAAGGAAAATAAAACAAAAGAAGTGAAATTCTTTGATGAGCGACGATATATAGTACAATACGGAATGTAGGATATGGTTCCTTACATTC
>BLKR01008158.1:0-24873 GCA_011170035.1 Teleogryllus occipitalis
CATCATACCGGCCATTGTGTATGCTGGACACAGCTGGCAAGGTTCTGGAGAGAATTATTAGTACCAGACTGGAGAAAGCTGTGGAGGAGAGAGGAGGCCTTTCGGAAAATCAGTATGGTTTCCGCAGAGCCCGCTCGACTGTTGACGCAGTTCAACTTGTCATTAACACCGCCCGACAAGCAATTGGAGGAAGTAGATGGAAGAGAGGCCCAAAACAGTACTGTGCTGTCGTTACGTTGGATATTAAAAATGCATTCAACTCGGCCAGGTGGAGTAATATTCACCAAACTCTCTGCAGATTTAATGTGCCAACGTACTTGAAGATTGTGGCCGAGTATCTGAGTAATAGAGCCCTGATTTACAATACAAATAATGGGCCGAAGGTACATAATATCACGGCTGGTGTCCCGCAAGGGTCGGTATTGGGTTCACCATTATGGAATGTGATGTATGACGAGGTTCTTCGGCTTCCCCTCCCAGAAGGCACCAGTATTATTGGTTTCGCGGACGACATTGCTATCGTCGCCGTTGCGAAGTACATAGAGGAAATTGTGTATATTTGCAACGAAGCGATCGCTATTGTTAGTCAGTGGTTGAAGTCCTCAGGGCTGCAGTTAGCTGAGCACAAGACTGAGGTTATCCTAGTCTCTAGCAGGAAAAAGAGAGAAACCATCACTCTCAAAGTCGGAGACCACCGTATTGCATCACAGCCGTCGATCAAATATCTTGGTCTCATGATTGACGCCCGTCTGACATTTGCTGACCACCTGAAGTACGCCAGCAATGAAGCTGCGGTAATTAATGCAGCACTGTCGAGACTAATGCCCAACATAGGGCCCTGTCAGGAGAAACGGAAGCTTTTGGCCTTGGTTGTGAGGTCCGTCTTGCTCTATGGAGCCCCAGTATGGGCCAACTCCACGTCGATAAATAGTTACATCCGAGGGATGACGTCAGTGTACAGGTTATCAGCTTTGCGGGTAGCTTGTGCATTCCGCACTGTGTCAAACGATGCAGTGTGCGTCATCGCGGGAATGCCTCCTGTCGATATCTTGGCGCAGGAGAGACGGAGGCAATATCACAAAGAAGAGGAGAACCCAGACTGCTCGACAACACTGCTCGAATGGCAGGATCGATGGGACAAGTCCATTAAAGGAAGATGGACGTACCGCATGATTCCCTTCATTGCACCGTGGATCAACCGTAAACACGGCGAAGTAAATTTCTTCTTGACCCAGCTGTTGTCTGGACATGGATGTTTTCTGGCATATCTCCACAGGTTCAAGCTGGAGGATACCCCATTCTGTCCACTATGTGAAACTGCTGTCGAAGACGCCGAGCATGTGTTCTTCCAGTGCCCGCGATACCATGTGCAGCGACGGCACGTTATGAGTATACTCGGGATCGACCCGCTGACACCCGAAGCAATGGTTGGGTGCATGCTCGCCTCAGAAACCAACTGGGATGCGGTGAGCGCATATGCGCAGACCATAATAGCTGAGCTCAGGAGAATAGAAAGGGAAAGAAGGGAAGTCGATTGATCCTCCTTTGATCCTTCCTACGTTTTGGCGAAGAGAAGTGGCTTGTGACTAAGTCACTCTAATCCACTCCCCGTGATGTAATGCCTAACGGCGGTTCCGCGGGGAGGATGGAGGAGAAGGGAGGTTGGTTTTAGTGGGTAAAAATCTCACACTATCATGTGCTACGGGCCGCATGGTGTCTTTTGAAGATTTCCACCTACCCTCGTTAAAACACACACACACACACACACACACGTGTGTCTGTGTGTGTGTGTGTGTGTGTGTGCGCGCGCGTAAATAAACTGTATATATGAGTATATCAAAACCATCTTGTTTCTGATTTGTCCAACCTACGACCTCACACTTTATTAGACAGGAACTAGAAAGACATAACATTACAAATGATAGAAGTAAAACAAGCATTCATTAATTTAAATAGGGAATAGTAAAACCGATGACATTACAATTAATAACAATATGCAACAAAATCATAATTGTAAATTCGAATTTCCCTCCCTACATTTGACGCGCAGTTCGCAAAATGGCTACACAGTGGTTACAAATTATTTGAATGCTTCTCATTGTTGCCTTTTGTCGTAATCATATGATGTAGATAATATTATTTTCAAAGGAAATATATTTAAGGAAGTTAATAGATTTAATTTAGAACTAACAAAAACCCTTCGTTTTTTAAAGAAGTTTTGATCGCTGATTATGGTATGAAAAAATTGTTAGTTCACTCCGATGTAATCAAAGCAAGCTTGGGTGAAATTATTATTTTGTTTCTGTATAGTGTGTTGCAAATACTGTATCAGTTAAATGTATTCATGTTTATTTGATTTTTAAAAGTAAGATATGGCTACTGTTCCGGACTGTCGAAATAAACGCAAATCTGCACGACAAGCAGCTTTGGTTGAATTGGTTGAATTAGACTTTTTCAAAATATAGCTGAGTTTGGCGGAAGTAATTAGTAAGGCAGAAGTTACAATATTTCAACATTACGTTACTATTTCCAATAATGCAAGAAAGTATGTGCTGTTTCAGTACTTCTAGTCATGTATTATCCAGGACAGTGCGTAATGGAGCGTCATGTGGCGAGCATCACATTTTTTCAGCCAATCTAGCATCTTGATCTGCTCGAGCTATTCTTCCGACACACAGCTTTAGAAAGTCAAACGATTGTAATGGAAGGCTACACCTCTTATTTTGGCCCATCCGAGAATCTAACTCAGGACTGCTGCACGAAATGCTAACATGTTGTCCATTACCCATCCGAGGGACGAAAACATTAGTATTTATTTTAAATAGCAACAATATATCAATAACTGATTTTCAGTACCAATTAAAAAGAATAATCCAATAATTTGGTCGGTTACCAAAACAATTTAAAGATATGTATAAAGAATCGATTTTCCTAGTATAATGAGCACTTGTCTTCAAGTACGGGCTGACATGTTCAAGAGACTGACAAGGCGTCGACCCGTCAATATAATTTCAATCTGCTGTCAATGTCTATCCCGCACGCTCCGATCTCGTTACAGACGATCACAGTAGTCGTGGGATAATTTTCACAAGGCCATCGGACTGTGGTATAAATACAGGGTTGCAAATTGCTATCAGCACACTTTTGGGCCTTTCAGCACAGGATATGGCAGGTGAGATACCTTCCTAGATGACATTATGCAGCATTTACATTTTCTTAGTGTTTCATGGGAGACATGAAACCCTATATTTCACTTAATTTTGTTGGCTAAAGTTTTAACTATCCTTTCGCACTATTACTTTAAGCTCATTTATATCGTAGTTATATTGTAGCCCATATACTTGCAAGTAATAGATGCTTTTTCCACGTACTTACATATTACTTTATGGTTCGCATTACATGGAACAAATTAGAAATTTGGTCCTTTATATTTACTCCCTCCCATAGTATTGAATGAATTTCATATTAATTCGCATAATTTTCTAATTTACAGTCTGTTAGTAATATAATATTCTGTAAACAAGATACTTTTTTTGACAAATAAGGTTACTGCATTGGGTTTTTTATATCTGTTTTAAATTATTATCTTCATTTAAAATATGGTGACACTGTTGCCGGTAAGATAATTCAGCGTTGTCCAGTAAATTTAGCTCTACATGTTTGTAGGTAAGTTTTTATTTTATTTGGTAGGTTCCCGTAAGTTACTGATTCCATCGTATATGATGAATATGACTAGAGTAGGCACTGTTGCAGGTTGGCATTAGAATCGTCACATGGTATTGCCTTTATTTTGCATGCACAGCACGCACCCACACACACAAACACACACACACACACACTACGGCACAATATGCCAATTAACCACTGTTTGTGAACGCCATGGCTGTACACGGCAGTTGCATTTCGTCCTAATACTAATTTGCATAGGTATAAGAGGTGCATAAATCTAGAGAAGATCGTTTACTAGTAAGTAATATATTTTGTGACAGTCGTAATTGTGCTTCTTTTCTCTTGGTGGTGATGTGATGCTTCAATGTAAGTTTCTGCTCAATGGAAATTCAGAAAGTACTTTGGTGTTAGACATTAGAACAGTGAATATTTGAGTTTGATATCATGGTATTGCACCTCGCATAACGGAAAATTGGATTTTACTATCTTCATAACTCGTGGAGTCATTAGATCTGATGCATCATTGTCGGAGCCGTTTTCGCAATTGGGTTTGAACCCTTGTTAAATTGTTTGAAACTTGTACGGGTCAACGTAATATGAACGAATTGCCATTAGAGAATGTTGCCACTTGCAGTATAATCCGCTTTTAGTCATCAAGTTGTGTAGTAACACATTGAAGGCGTAAATAACACGGACACATCACCAAGAAACACAAGATTTGTAAGGGAAAAAGAGTGTAGGTTCTATTTATTTTAATAGAAAAATCATTCATTGAAATAAGATTTTGGCAGAATAATAATAAATTAATTATTGAAATTAAATTAGAATTTATAAATGAAAATATATTTAATTACTCCTCTGAAGTTTGCACCATACAAAATGAAACACGAGGCTCCGATGTTGTTATTTTATTTTTTCCACCTTCTCGAAGAATTCAGAAACCATACCAATTTTTAATTATTGAGTGATCACCCATCCAAATTTCTCTATTCCGGTAATTTATTTCAAATAACAAAATGCTCGAAAGTTAATGATACATTGTGAGTTTCCATAATACCCTACTCTTGCGCGCAGGTTCCCGATTCGGCCTGATGGCGGCGCTGGTGGCGCTGGCGGCGGTGGCGCGCGCGGACTTGGTCGCCCCGCACGAGGACGGCGGCGCTCTGGGCGCCCGCATCTGCGCCTCCGCAGACGCCGACAACTGGCACTTCGCGCACCCCAGCCAGTGCAACCGCTTCATCAAGTGCGACGTGGCCAACGGACGCAGCTCCATCGTCACCTGCCCCGACGGCCTGCTCTGGGACGACGCGGCGTCCGTCTGCGACTGGGCTGCCAACGTGGAGTGCAGGGCGCGGCCCCCGCGCCCCCCGCCCCCGGGCACCCGGCCCCCCCGCCCGCGCCCGTCACCCGGCCCCGGCCCCGCCACCACCGCCGCCCCGCCCCCGCCCCCGCCGCCTCCCGTCGGCGACTTCGCCCGCCTGTGCAGGCGCTACAACCCGCACCGCTACCACGTGCCGCACCCCAGCGACACCTCAAAGTTCTACAAGTGCGACTGGAACGCAGAGGTGGCCACGGAGTTCGACTGCCCCGCGGGGCTCGTCTTCAACGCCCGCATTCAGGTCTGCGACTGGGCATAAACAGCACCGATACTTCCATCTTGACTCGACACTGGCTAACACTTTGTAATAACATTTTGTAATAGCATTTAATGAATAAATGCATGCATAATATTTTCTCAGTCTAATTCCCTTGACCTCAAGTTATCTCCCTTCAATTATTTCACACATGCACTATTTTGAAGGGTCAACGAAATTCACTTTATATATCACCTAACGAAAATTCTCCAGAATTATTTCAAGTGATAAACGTCAATATAAAATGAATTCAATATAAATGATTTATTAATGAATAGTTCCCTTTTTTTCTATGATAGCTTTCCCAAAGTTAAAACAAACTCTTAATATATCAATTCTATCTAATAAATATTGTGCAATGGGACGACCTGCCGTCTTGCAAGTTAGTCTCAATATGTTTATATTTTCTAATAAAAAGGCATGTCGCATTTTTATGGTTATGAATAGAGAGCGGATTTTGATGACCTAAAACATCGCCAAAAATGTATTGAAATTGAGCATTCTATTGAATGCTCTTATAATGTTTTAAAATGTCCCAAAAGCAAAGAAAAATGACGTAAAAAATGTTCATCAGAAATTATGTTGATCACATCTCAGGTTGTTAGATACGTTACTGAGGTAATTGAGACTTGTTCTATTCGTTCAAGGTCAAATTGCAAACTTTAGTCTCGTGTATGTAACTTGGATCTCTGGCATCTCAGATAGTTTTGGGGGTAGTCAGGAACACCGATGGGCGCTAGCCAGAGTAAACCGCTTCGTGCCCCCATGGACGAAAATAAGAATAAATTATTATAAAATGGATAGCCGGCGCGACGTGAAATATCAGTCTTAGCCGAGGCATCTTTTAAACAAACGCATACCTCTAACGCAAACGCTCCAACTAAAATACTCCATGTTGAAGAAAAATACCAAATTTCAAATGATACAACGAAGCTAATGCTAGCTGAGAAGCTAAAACAGAAAATCCAAGCACGGTCTCAAAGCATTAGATGTAGAGTAGAGTTCTGTGTTCAGAATCGGTTGTTTGCAACAGATGCGATACAATTCTTTCGCAATCTGACTAAAAAACCGAAGGGCAATGCTGTCCCAATGTAAGGAAAACCCTAACAAACGTTCTTAACTTTGGATCAAGGGGTCATCGGGGGTTATGCACATCGATTTCAGGGGGAACAAACAGCGATTTATTTCACAGAGGGAAAATTGCCAGAGCAAGGCGATAAACGTAAATATAATTTTACATTATTAATTACACAGAACTGCATTGGACGTACATTTATAGCACTCACTTCTACCTAATCATTACAACAGGATAAGAACATTAACCTTGAGATGTTTGATGTAACATATTGAAAATCATCTAGCTACATGACTGATGGGGAGCGGTTCCGACATCATGGAATTTTGACACGAGAAATTCGTGCATCATTTTAAAGATTTCTTGTGTGACACACCAAGGAACTCGCTCAATTTTAACTACACATCACTATCACCGGACGATTGCGAGCGAAATCGTCCAACTTATTTCATCCGAAGTGCACTAGAATGTTGCTCCCGAAATCGGCCGAATATCCCGCTACTTCGCAGCTCATTGTTTGAAACATTTGCGACAGGGACGCTCAAGAGAGGCTTCTTCATGTGTTGGAAGTAGCCTTCATACTATAGATGCCCTTGACTCCCCAACTGATTTCGGACGAATCAACCGACAAAATCAAACGAAACAGATCTTCGTCCGACAGGCGATGTTTCCAGACGCCGTCGGAAGTGAACTTACGGGTTCAATATGACCATTTCCAGTTACAAACACGTGTTTGAACGACTCGGCCATATCTGTCGGAAACGTCCGACGTCGACCGACCCATATTGTGGCCACAATCGGTTACACTGTGACCGCCGCCTTGTAGTACCAGATTACTAACAAACACCGGAAACGAAGTAGTAGAAACAAGAAGTAATCGGATTAACAGGGGAATTTTTCAAGAAGATTCACTATCCCCTTTTGCTTCGCATTAATCTGATTCCACTATCTAGACAATTGTCACACTCTGACACTGGTTACAAGCTTCATTGTAATGAAAGATCAGTATCATATTGGTTTTACATGGATGATCTTAAAGTGTTTGCTAAGAAAGAAACGATTCTCTACTAAATGCCGTGTGTTGTCAGTGAATTTAACAATATCTGCATAAAGTTTGGTCTTGATAAATGCGCAAAAGTCAATTTAAAGATAGGCAAAGTCACAACGTCAGAGATCATTGAAGTTTATACAAGAGCTTACTTACAAGATCTTACTGTGATTCAAGAGCTTAAGCCAGATAAAACTTAGAAATATCTTGGCATTGAATAATGTGAGAACATCTCAAACAACAAAATGAAAGAGAGAATTCGCAGGGAGTATTACAGAGTTTCTTGCTCTCCGCTATTAAATACTGGGACAAAAATATCTGCAATAGGTAGTTTGGCGATGCCTGGAGCGGAGTACAGTTTCAAAGAAATGAACTGGACTCAGTAAGAAATTTAAACTAAAAAAACTACTAAAATTTTCAACAAAAATGAACGTGATCTTAATGAAATAACTAAATATGGAGAAAAAAAATTATATGAAGGAGAAATGTATCTTCAATTTTCTAGCTGTAGGAAGATGCCGAAAAGAATTCGAAATTCCGAAATTTTCGAAATTTCAGAGTTAACAGTGAAAAACGGACATATGCCATCTTTATTAACGTATTGTTAATATTTACATTACCGGGGATTTGTTCACAGTATTATATTTATAAGTAAATGTGCTTTAAATAATGTTATATAAACTTTCTTGAAAACTCGGAAGTTTTCTGTGAAAATGACCTCAAATTACTGCATTTTCAGAAACGTTTAAACACCATTTTCTCAAAACGACTCTAAATTTTTTATTCAAACTTTTTGTACGGATAGTGCTAACTGCACTCTTTAAGATGACCTAAAATTAATTTTTCTGTATTCTTTGGTCTTCCAAAAATTACACAACTGTAATTTTTTTTAAATATATCTCACGGCTTTAATGCACAAATTCAACAATTTGTATACATTATTGCATTTGCGAGTAGAAGCGTTTCAAAATAAGTTCCAATAATGTTTTTTCGAAAACTCAATAGTTTTCTGGGGGAAAAATTCTAAATTCGCATTTACAGTAACTCTTAAACGCCATTTTCATAAAACCAGCTCCAACTTTTTCAACGAAAATTTCCATACAAGACGAGATTTTACTCTTCTATTATATTCTTAAAGTAATTTTTCTTTTCTGTCATTAAGAAACCGAAAAATTGAGCAAATGTGAAATGTGATATTTGGGCGGCGATAAATGACAACTGAGAAGTGGATGGAGTATGACGGAAAAGCTAGACCAGGACAAAAGAATTAATGAAACTGACTAGTACGAGAAAGTCTGTGCCATTCTGTAGCCCCACTAGTTATATTACTTGTCTTTCGATAGCGTAAAAGACGCTTAAGAGAATGCAGGTCTCGTGTTCGTTGAAATCCCTGATTTTTCGAAAATTGTAAAGGTGCTTTTTTGGGCGTCTTGGTATAACTACAATATTGAAGATATTTTTCTTTAATGAAATCTGTTCTTTAATAACAGATCTTAAAATGAGTTCAAGTTAAATTTTGGGGAGAAATTAGTAGTTTTCTTGTATTTTTGCGTCAAAACATAGACATTTTCAATTTTTTTAGTGAATTTTTTGGTCAAATTCCTTTCCAATTTTCCCCTTAACTGCCCGAATGTTGTTTTTTCTTCGAAAAATTTAATTGTTTTGTGTTGCATATCTTTACGAAACAACCATAATTGAGGCTAAAAATGTTTTTTGATGAAAATATTTGTAATTTTATCGGAAAAAACAGTGTTCATATGGACACGCTGAACAGTTACATAATCATTTTTTACAAAATCTGGTACACTTTCTAAAATGTTTCTTTGTAATCAAACGAACAATAAATTTTATAAAATAGAATGATACACTTATTGAAAGAAAAGAAACAAACACAAAATGTATTATTTAAAAAATTGAAATGAAATGCTCTCATTCGGGAGAATGGTAACTTCAAAATATTCCAAACGTAAGCCTACATCGCATTTTGCGCACCACTGACGATTTGCTTGAATGATTCCCCCTGCAACCCTTTTTCTTTTTAAATTTTTATATACAATGCCTATAATTATCAAAAGCTCCTCTCTAACACTTGCTTCATAGGTGATGAGAGTACTGGTTGATGGTATTCCCGCACCTTTTACTGGGTTCGTGTACTTTGCTAAACTGGAACAATTTTCCAGATTAAGTCAAGCAGTGACATTTGTACACTGTCTTCTTTCATCAGTTGCCAAGCATTGTGTATTGGTACGTCGATCAACCATGACAAGAGAGCTTAGTACCAGTTCTTGTTTCTAATGTTTATTCTGTCCATGGCAACATTTTCATCCATTCCGTCTACACCGCATGATGTTTCTATTATATGAATTGTTTGAAACCGTTGAATTTGGATAGTGCTTTTACTTTTGCTGAATATCTTTTAACTGACAACATAGGCTCAACGCCAGACATGTTGAAGCTACAACAAAAACAAAAACAACAACAACAACAACAACAACGGAGTTATAAACCCACTCCGTGTCAATAATTCCGTCGTCTTTACGATATAACGTACAAAATGTCCCTTGTATCAGATACTGGCACATTATTTCTACCCTTAAAAAAGTATATCCAGAACCTGCATGGACAGTAATATCCGAATTTAAAATTCTTTACAGGCCTCTAAAGGAAAAATAAAGGTGAATATAGAATTAAAACTTTATTTTGGCAACAAGAAGATTTGACCACACATTTGCCCAGCATGTCCAAGTGGAACAATTAAATATTTTTCATTATACAGAATAAACAGTATCTCCAAATATTAAAAAAAATGTATTCGTACGTTGAAGTTTCGAAATGTATTTCGTGCAATTAAACTTTAATTAAAATAGAAACTGTTTTAAAACCCGCTTACTCCATATCGACGTTCACGATTTTTCAGCACCAAATATTCTGTGCATTTCAGGAAGCGATTACAATGTGTCTTCCAATATACCGTTCTAACAACAATGGTCATACAGTCTGGACTTTCTTTTGTAAGCTAAACGATTGTAAACGAAATTACAATAAATATTACCTATGTACAAAAGGATTAAATGTTGTTGCTGATGCGTGTATGTACGCAGTGTTTCTCTTCGTGTGTATAAAGGAACGAAAACAATATGGCGCCAGTGTCATTTTCGGTGAACTCTCCTCTTTTCAAAAAATGCAAAAAGTTAACATTTCAAAACTAAAAAATTGAAGAGGTGTTCGCCTGAGAAAAAGTCTTTAAAAAATGGAGCTTTTAAAAATAGGTCATTAACAATTTTTTTCAAAAATGGGTATATTTACGCAATTTAAATTTATGCCATTTCTATTTTTTTCTCAAAAACCGCTCTTATAATTTAATTTTTTCCTAGTATGTAACAAAGGGCGGGAAATAATATGTTGCTACTCTCATTTTCGGCGAACTTTCCTTTTTTGCGAAAATTGAAAAAATTCAAAATGTTAACATTTAAAAACTACAAGCCCGAAAACTCGAACCTCCGAGACTCACTGCGTTTCTATTGCGTGGGAGTAAGGCTAACAGCAAGGTAACTGGAAGGACCTGATTTTGAGTCTCGATGCTGAAAAATATTTTATTTGTTGAAAACTGTTTTGCAGGTCTATGCAGAAGTAAAATATAGAGCAGCAGTTAGATATTGCGAGAAATTTTGTGCACCATTAGTTTTCTTAATGAAATGTGTCTTTGAAAGACAGCTCGCTGAATGAAATTCTATATACAGGTTTGGATTATTGAAGTTGTGATGTTGTATTTGCTTTAAATACATATCCTCGTAGATAACGCAGCACAGGAGATAGATTTTTTCCCTCCGATACTTGGCCTGTTTGTACTGTTGTCTGACGCAAGCAATATCAATATTTCTTATATAACTGTTTTATAGTGTTCAATTATTATAATTAATATTCCAGTTAACTAAATATTTTCAAATCTGAAGTAAAGAAATTATTACGTCGTCGTGATGTGAATAAAAACAGACACGGAGTTTTTATTTACTGGTTTCTTTACAATTACTGTACACTAGTCACACTCCTCTGGAAATTACCGCTGCACTGCACAGCACTACCATGCCTGAGCCGCCCCAGCCTGACCCAGAGCACCCCAGCGGGCTAACCTCTAGCGCCGCTCCTCGCCTCTGCCCCGTAGCAATGCCACGCCACCCTCGCACGCCTGCGATAACCCCTCACGGGTAACCAAAGTGTCTCCGCACTGTGGTTCGTCCCATACTCGAATGAATACGGTTTTCTCCACAGCCCCTGTCGCGAGGAGTCACGTCAAAGACCTCCCATGATGAAGACCGCGGACCGCATCCCTCATTATTCAGTTTTGTGGCCGGTTGCAAAATAGGGCCCGCCGCAGCTGCAGGATGACATGCACTCACATATCATTCTGCGCTGGCTGACCACAGGATTCCCAGACACGCCCTGGGCGACCTGCACTCTCCGAGGCGACAACTCCGGTTGCCCCGCCAGCCAGGAGCCTGGACCACTCCCTCCCCCTCGCCGGCCACACGCCTTGTGCGGACTGACAAACAAAATGCTACGACGTTACAAAATATATTTTATTTTATACTGACACGTTATTGCTTGTTATCGCCCTCGATACGGAGCTCGATAAACACTGCATTACTTACTTGATGGAGAAGATCGTGGTTACCAGGAGAAATGAATAGATGATTGATGCTACATATGCTCTTATAAAGAGAATTGTGTAAGGGAATTATAAGAGAGAAATATGAAAAGAAAACTGAGCCAATTTAACATACATCTAGTTAATAAGTTAATAAGATATTTATGTACCCTTTCCCTCAGATAAAGTGGCCGGCAAAATTCTATCTTCCACACCGCGCCGACAAACTTGGACACCCCTCGGCCTGGGGAAGGGCAGGGGGAGGGACGCGTTGACCAATCGCTAGCAGGTAGAACCACAGTTGTCTGTGATTGGTGCAACACCCCAAGGGGTGGAAAGGACGTTGCCTCAGGGGGAGGGGTCTAGTTTGTTTACGTACGAGGCGGAAATAAGTCATATTTCCCTTCCGATGGAGAGATTTTGCCTGCACGTTCGCCACGACGAAAAACTATTTCTCAGCGGGGGTTTCCGTCCAGAATTATTGTCAATTGACCCGTAAATATTTAGCATTTTAGCAACAATTGATCTAACGTTTAGCAATCGATTTGTAACTCCAGTCGAAGTGCAATTTTCAGATGCTCATTTCAGGCACAATTTGCGGACCCTTCCCGGTCGTTCTAACGCATATTTCGAATTTGTTTATAAAATTATAAATTGTTTCAAAATTGTTAATTCACAATTTTCGGCTTTGGGGCATCGGGAGACCCTCCCCTTTAGATTTGCAAAAGTTGGAAATTGTTTACAAATTTTCAATTGTTGCAAATTTTTTATTGTCTCATCTGAGTGGCGTTTAAACGCGATACAAAATTCCGGAATTCGATCGGTGTAATCATATTTCGTTCTCGAGATATATGTAATTGTTTATAAGAAATTAACATCTTAGAATGACCCCATTTGTTTTCACTTAACACAAGCATACTGAAAAAAAACAGTTTTCTCAGTACGTACCAATACTTTTTTCGTCGTGGCGAACGTGCAGGCAAAATCTCTCCATCGGTAGGGAAATATGACTTATTTCCGCCTCGTACGTAAACAAACTAGCCCCCTCCCCCTGAGGCAACGTCCTTTCCACCCCTTGGGATGTTGCACCAATCACAGACAACTGTGGTTCTACCTGCTAGCGATTGGTCAACGCGTCCCTCCCCCTGCCCTTCCCCAGGCCGAGGGGTGTCCAAGTTTGTCGGCGCGGTGTGGAAGATAGAATTTTGCCGGCCACTTTATCTGAGGGAAAGGGTACGTACTCTCTCCCGACATTTTTTCTGAGGGAGAGAGTACGTACCCTTTTCCCTCAGAAAAGTGGCCGCCAAAATTCCCATCTTCCACACCGCGCCGACAAACTTGGACACCCCTCGGCCTGGGGGAGGGCAGGGGGAGGGACGCGTTGACCAATCGCTAGCAGGTAGAACCACAGTTGTCTGTGATTGGTGCAACATCCCAAGGGGCAGAAAGAACGCTGTCTCAGGGGGAGGGGGCTAGTTCGTTTACGTACGAGACGGAAATATCGTCATATTTCCCTGCCGAAGGAGATAGTTTGCCTGCGCGTACGCCACGACGAAAAAATATTTCTAAGCGGGGTTTTCCGTCCAGAATGATTGTCTATAGACCAGTAAATATTTATCATTTTAGCAAAATTTATTATAACTTTTAGTAATCGATTTGTAACTCCTGACAAACTGCTATTTTGAGATATTCATTTCAGGCACAATTTGCGGAGCCTTCCCGGCCGTTCTAACGCATATTTCGAATTTGTTTATAAAATTATAAATTGTTGCAAAATTGTTAATTCGCTGTTTTTGGTTCTGGGACATCGGGAGACTCTCCCCACTTTAGATTTGCAAAATTTGGAAATTGTTTATAAATTTGCAATTGTTGCAAATTTTTTATTGTCTAATCTGAATGGCGTTTAAATGTGATGCAAAATTCCGGAATCCGTTCGGTGCTATTATATCTCGTTCTCGAGATATATGTAATTGTTTATAAGAAATTAACATCTTAGTAGACCCCATTTGTTTGCGCTTAATTCATTCGCGCTAGCAGAATAGCGTGGGATGGGCATACTGAAAAAACAGTTCTCCAATGCCGCGCTTTTGCCTGCCACATACGCTTAAAATGCACTTGCTTGTAAACAAATTCTGTGGCCAATTTAATTATGCTAAATTCGTATTTTTACGGCGAGTATGAGCATAACTTTTATTTGGTTTTTATATTCTCTTTTAAGTCCTACAATTTTCAAGTCGATATATTTATCAAATAGGAAAGAAATTGATTATAAAAAAAATATTTTTCAAGGTGCATTACGCCCAAACAATTGTTTCTGTTTTTCTATCAAAGGGGTGTTGAGCAACCGAATAACTGTATTATTAATTTTTTTAAGTCCCCTGTTAACACCGAGAGTCAGAAACTATTTGTTCCTCTTGTTTAACCATTACCATTAAAAATAGGGAAACATATTGCTTAGCTGTTTGCTATAAACTGCACTGGATTGGATGAAGGTAGTGTTAAGGTTTTCAAATACAGAAATATTCAATTTTGGGTTTTGAAAGATCACATGAGTAGAATCACACATCACAATATTTACACAAGTATAGAAATTTCTAAATAAACGTATATAAACTTTAAGTTAATATTTTCAATTCAATTTATCATTCCTTTCTAAAACTGTTAATTTGATGATTTCATTGTATAATATTCAAATCAGAGCTTTATGTGCTAAATCTACGCATTGTTAATACATATTTTTAAACAACATTAATATATTTAATATACATTTAAAAGGTTTTTAGATTGGCGAACGTTTCAATGAAATTTCATGAATTCCTAAATGCTTGAAAATAAATACTTGTAAAATTAAATTATTGTAGCGTGTAAAAATATAACAAACTCACGTATTTGGTAAAACGAGTTGATATTACTAAAAGAAAGCAAAACAGATGTTATAACAATTCAAAGAGATTTAGCGTTTGTTTACAGTTTAGTAAATATCAATG
Source organism: Teleogryllus occipitalis (assembly GCA_011170035.1). NCBI lineage: Eukaryota > Metazoa > Arthropoda > Insecta > Orthoptera > Gryllidae > Teleogryllus > Teleogryllus occipitalis. The sequence goes on from BLKR01008158.1 coordinate 15,059, forward strand.
CACTAGCATTTCCCAGTGAAAATACATAGAACGAACTTGGTGGTCAAGTGATATGACCTTCCCAACACAGACTACATTTCAGTATCGTCAGAGTTCGAAGGTGGTTTGTTGGCCGCCATTCTACGAATCTATCAAAACCTTGAATTTTGCACGACCATCTGTACAGCGAGAACGTAGCGGTTTATTAAACGGAAACGGGCCACTCCAGGTATCTAATGTGCACTCTTTGAAAACGTTTAACCATTATAAACTATCCCTAAGAAAAATATCAAATAAACAATGTTAAAGGTCACCAGCTTAACATTGCCTTTACTATTTGAATGTTTTCAACATCCCCAAAACCAACAGAAAACCCATGTTTTTACAGGTTATTATAAAACCAATTCAATAAATATAAGCATTTATTCACGTTATTATTTTTAAAACACTCAAATATCTACGATGTTATTTGATTCATGTCTTCATCGAAGATCTGAGATTAAAAAACTGATAAGCAGAGAAAATTAAAGTAATTTTGAGTGATTGATGAAGGTGAATGATCAAACGAAAAACAATGTTTCTTGCTTCATATATTGCTATCGTGTTTAACAGACATGTAATTACATGTGATACTTATATTTAAACATCCAAACTAATGAAAATTTTCAAAATTAAAATCATCAATAAAACATTGATTCATCAGCAAGGATTATATTATTAAATACTTTTTTGAGATTCATGTGCTCCTGTGTGAATAACGTAGTAAACGTGATTCGTACGATCCAGTTTCTCAGAATAATACAAAACCAGCTAGACACATACACTAAACATAATAGTTGTCAAATAGTTATTTACGACATGAGTATCATAAGATATCTTATTACAATACGAAATTGGAGAATTATCAAACAAGACTCTTTAGACGAAATTGTTAACCAATTGAATATTGTAATATAATGTTACCATTTGAATATCATAGAAAGTAAGACGCAATTTGTCAAAATTCATGTGAACTATAATTTTTCTTTAAATTTTACTCCTTATCCTGCGAAAGATGTGTGACAGTACTTATGTTAACAATTATACTGCCATGGGTTTAATTAATTAGTTTTCAGTACGCAAATTATTGTTTTTGGTTTTAAAGAAGCATGGATATACAGAGTATCGGCGAAGGAAACGTCGAAAGTTTGAAAAACGCTGTTTAAACAATTTTAATCATACTTTGTCTAATAAACTACATAGATATTTTGAATGGCTGAGCTGCAATAAACACGCAAATTTTGGTTTGAAAATATGATTTCTACGCAAAACTTTGCATTCTAGAATCATGTAAACACCCCAGAAACATGTAACATGTTTATTATTAACAATATAGTTTTTTGTACTTTTGAGATAATACTGTTGGAAAAAAATTTTAAAAAACAGTAGCTCTCCAAAGAATAAGGAAACGGTTAGACCCAATAGCAGCAATCATTACTAGTGAAGAGTGGATCATTACTAGGAAAGAGTGGAGTGTTTAATTTTCATTAATTTCATATCTCCTTTTAAAAAGATATTTCATGAAACAAAAATCTCTAGCGTTAATATTTCTTTTCGACAATGTTAATAGGTATTTGTTCGCAATTTTCGAAAATTTAGATCGTTCGCCCAAAATTGAACGTACGCCACTTTTAAACATCTTGTGCTTCGAGGAATAGATTTACAGAAAAATTGGAGCTCTTTTTGAGGAAATTATGTAAATATGATGGGGTTTGGTGTAAAGTACCTTCAAAATTAAAAGATTAGTTTCAAATTCGAAGATTCGTAATATTAGCCAGATCGTTCAAGGAATATCCATTTTGGTGAAAATCGTGTTTACTTTAGGCTCTAGAATTACTCACACGAAGACGGATTCACAAAGAGGTTTTTTGGAAAATCACTTTTTCGGGTTCAAAAAACAAGCGTTTTGACAGCCTTGTGTATAGAAAATAAAAGAACAATACCAACAATCCACTTTTTTCGAACTAACTACTTACAAAACGTGTTTTCTGTGAAAATTTCGACACTTCCTCCTACAGCATTACGTAACTCTCTTTACACGTGGAGGTGAAAATATTCCAGCGTTACTGGGATTTGAACTCAGATCCCTGTAGTCCGTAGGTCTGGCTCGACCGCACTGTGCTATCACAGATATTTCTCAGCACGCTGTCCAAGCACACTTATTACGAAAAGAATAGTTACGTGATATTCATTGCACTTAGATTTTTTATTAGAGGAATGTTCTACATGTTTAAAAGGTATCAAATTCGCAATAAGAATTTAAACGATTACAACCCACGCAACTACATAGCTCATTTTACTTAGAAATATTTTCAACCAGAAGCCGTGGTTTTTAGAACCCTCTGTGGAAGTCGTTGCCGGTCTTATCTTTCGGCGACTGTGGCCAAGGTTGAATTACGTCACAGATGAAAGTTGCGATAACGCTAGAGCTCAACACGGGCGCTTGCAGACGTTCTGAAGCCAGAATCGCAATAGGGGCATATTTATACGTGATTCTTAAAGACATTAACACACTAAAATAAGTAGTGGCGCCTCAAAACACATGCTTTATGTGATATTTATAATGGATACGAATGATTATAACTATACAATTAACCGCAAAATTGTTTCTACCCGCAAAAATTATTCGCCGTGGATGAGGTTCGATCTTACGTGCCTAAGCTTCTCCAACAGTGCGCTTACCTGCTATACCACAGAAACTCATAACTTTTGTCTCTCACAAAGATGATTTTAAACTGTCATGTATCACAGATTTGACTAAAAAAGAACGTGCGGCGTTTAGATGCTTGTGTTAACTACAGACGGACAGACAGACGCCCACATGAGATCTACACCATTCTCTTAAACGTTCTTGAGATTATGGAAAAAAATTAATCAAAACCGATGACGCCGCTTTTGAGAAAATTTTGAAAATATCTCTCGGGCTTTATGTAAAGTACCTCCCAAAATTAAAATATCGGTTTCGAATTAATGGGACCGTGATATCAACAAGATCGATTGGGTATTATCAATTTTGGACAAAATCGGTTGAACAATTTAACCCCTAGCGTTGTTCGCAGACGAAAGACTGATAGACAAACGTTTTGCCGTCATTCAATTTTTCGGTAACAACGATCCACAAAACATGAATTCTGGCTACACAACGCGTTAAAGGATTTCCCCCTAAATTTAGCAAATAAATTTATTCACTTTTTCGTTACCAGGATGGGACGGTTTTTAAGCCGAAAATTCGCCGTATTCTGGTGCACGATTACAATACCTTTTCTTCTTACGACAGTAAATGCGAGAAAGTAAAAAATCAATAAAAACATTTAATCCTTTTTTCCACCCCCATTTCCGTCTTCCTAAAGGCCTAATAAAATAGCCTGTCCAACATAAAATGTATTAACCCCTATGTTATTTTTCCTAGTTTACCAATCCCCGTCTCAGTACAGGGGAGTGGAGGCAAAACTAGGAGAAGAAAAATCCCACACCACTAACACCTGGCTGTAGAGTCCCAACTGGGACAGGCAGCTGAAGAGAGCATCAACCTCAGAAGCGTCGGCAATGAGCGCAACAATGGATGCTGTGGGCAGCAACAATTGACGCTGCCAAAATTGGACACATATTTGCTTATCAATTCCTGTTAAAATTGTTTTGTTTTTCAGTTAGCATTGCTGTGATTAAATGTTCTTATAAGTCTTGTTTATGGACCACTAATTCGTGTTTCGAATACATAAAATTATTTTTGCCCGATCTCAAGATATTCTAAAATAATTCTTAAATATTATATTTTCTTTTAAATGATGACCTACAAGTACAACCAAACAAATCATAATTAGTCTCTTCATAAATAATTAAGAAATTAAACAGTTATTGATGCCCCGGAAAGCAGTAAGCCCGCTAAAACATTTCATTTTCGCTGCGAACTCTATTTCAAAATGTATTTTAATTTGCTGCTTTAGTTAGTGAAAAAGGTAAAATAATTTGGAAAGTAAATGAATGAATACTATTATAAATACGTATTGCCTAATGCATATCTGCGTGTATATATATATATATATATATATATATATATATATATATATATATATCGACTTTAAACTCGATTACAACATTTTATTGAACGTAGATATATTCTAACATTAACGTTAAGTAAGTAAAGGCCGGTATTACACTGTAAAAGATCTTTGTCAAAGATATTTTATAAAAGAAATATGACAGTGTAATAGCCAATATTTTATAAAAGATTTCTTTTATAAAATTTCTTGGATAAAATGTAGTCTCCGGCTTCCAACTTTTATCATATTTGGTAACATGGCGTCCGATATAGGGGTATTGCTTCAACCAAAGTCATAATTGCTGAGTGCGAGTAATTAGAATGTTTATATAATACTGTCCATCCGAACTACAAAAGTAAAACCAAACGAATTAACGTTTGTAGGACACATTTTCCCGGGAAGTGGAAAATATGGTGTTTGGAAAATGTTCAGTTCAGGAAGATATTTTTTTTAAACTTCCCTATCAGAGGACAGAATTTCGAAAGAAGGAAGAACGACAAAGAAAATTGAATGTTTCCTCATCCATCCTCAAATAATTCTTCATTTCGAAGGTCTTTAATCAATGCTTCACAATGTGCGACCCATAACCTCACCATGGCGTTGTTCTAAAGCCTCACCCTCAAACGTTTTCTTATTTACCTTTTGCTACATTAGCATTAAACATAGATTAGTTATAATAAAACATAAAGTAGCAAAACACAACTATTTGTGCGTAATTGATTGTAAATGGCGAGCAAACCTACATAAAATTTGGACGAAATGTTATACTCTCATCAAATTTCTTTGTCAAAGTTTTCTCATCAAAGTTCAGAGACTGCCACAAAGTTCTTTAGCAAAGATATGTCATATAACTTTTATAGTGTAATACCGGCCAAAGCCGCCGTATGTTATATCTTTCCCATTCATGTCGCCAACAATGAACTTCTCGGAAACACATCTCAAATATCCATAGTTGAATATTATAACAAGAAAATATCAAATTTTTGTAATAAATGTTCCTTCAAAATTCCGGTATTTTCTGTTTTTCTTTCATGTTATATTTAAATACTATTATTAAGAGAGAAAACCTCATTGAGATAATTTCAATTAAATCAATGCAACTCGAAGAGCAAACGCTCGTGCGATTTGAAGAATAAACGCGTTTTTTGTGTACTCAGAATTTGTCTTGTATATGAGTTAGGGCAAGGGGATACCAAAATTTAAGAAAACGTTCACAGAATACATTTCTCCCTACAGTACATTACACACAATTTTTAACTGTTTTTGACATTAAATGAAAAATACAGCGTCGTAATAGCGCCTTGTCCGTCCCGACAATCATCAGAATTCAAAAGAAATTCAGAATGACAGCTCGTCAAACGAAGCGGGGGAAATTCAAATTTGCTATTTCAAAAATTGTAAAATTTATCTGGGGAAAATTACCAAGGGAAGAATTTTGAACGACATTTTTTCTGAGGGAGAGGGTACGTATACGAGAACGTAACAAGAGGTGCTTCGGAAAGGCAGACTTTCTCGCAGCAAGTTTTTCTAATTTCCTTGGTATGGATTGGCTTTAAAGTCTTGCCTCAGTCTCCTGTCGGATACCATCTATCGCTGCCCAAAATACATTTTTTTGACATTTTCTCAACATTTCGGTTTCCAAATAGTGGAACCGAAAGATTACTTTCAGAATATTAAAGAAAGCCTAGTCCTAAATAGTAATTTTCATTGAAAAATTTGGAGCCGTTTTTAGGAAAATGGCGTTAAGCGTTCTGTAAAAGCAAAATTTGAAGCTCTTTTTCACAGGAATCTATTGACTTTTCGAAAAAATTCATTTAAGGTAATTTGAAGAACTTCCTCTCATAATATCAATAGCGTTTACAAATTGCGGGAATAGTGCAGGTTAACGCCGTGAATGCTATTTCAAAGAAATTATATTTGTTAAATTTTTGGAAAACAAACAAATAATACATCAAAATTAACTTTACGTTTATTAAACAGTGAAATTACCTCTATACGATTGAAAATTTTGAAGAAAAAAATTGGACATTTTTTAGAAACATGTTTGAGCATTTCTGAAAATGTGGAATTTTATGCATATTTAAAAAAACGATTGAGTTTTCGAGAAACTTTACTTGACGTTATTTAAAGCACATGTACTCATAAATACAACCACGTGAAGAAACCGCATTTAATGTAAATATTTCCGACGTGAGAGACAAGTCAAAAAAAATTAAATTTTTGTAATTAAAAAAACAAAATAATAGAACAATACGGCGATTTTATCATCGTATAGGGTACATTTGTCATTACTCTAATCAAAAATGTAAAAAAAAGTTGGAGCCGTTTTTGAGAAAACCCTCTTTTAGTAATTTTAAAAAATGCAAATATTGCACTTACTATTGCACGAAAACTACTAAAATTTTCGAAAAATCTTTCTGACCTCAATGAAAGAACTATTTATAGACAACAAATCCCATTTGAAGGAAAAATCTCTATCTTCAATAGTATAATTGTAGGAAGATGCCGAAAAAAAATTCAAACTTTTGCAATTTTTCAAAATTCATAGTTAACCGTGAAAAAGTGACCTATGCCACCTTTATAAGAGTATTATACTCTTCATTTACAGTGTGTATCTCAAGCGGTACGTGGTAGCACTCGCTCGTGCTCTTGCTGCCCGTTGAGTATAAAAGGGACGGTGACCGCGACGATGTGGCGATGCGGTGTGGTGGTGACTGCAGAACGTGGTTCGTTACAGTACCTTGAAGCTACATCAAGAACGTCAACGTGATGTATCTGTGCACGCCTCATACGTTGCTATAGTTCCTCTAATTTACATAATGCTCAAGCCTGAAGATGAAAAAAATTATCCTCGAAACTGTCGCAAGAGAATAATAATGAAAAGTGTGTCATCTCCATAATCTCAAGTGTGTCATGTCCAAAAATAATTCATCTCCATTAGCTGCTCCAGGTCTGTTAAAAAAAAGGGACCCAGCATAATATAATAATTTATGATTTTAACAACATTCACGAGTATTTATAACGTTTTCTTTTTTTAAATTTCAATACACTACTTTCGCACGTCATATTGTAATTTATTAATATTATCCTTTCCTTATTCTAAACTTATTTCTTGAATGAACGGGTCGACGTCAATTGCTGTCCGTCAACGCACATATTTACTAATACGTTTTTCGTAATTACAATTTATGGAACCCCCAAATAGCCCGTCACATCACAGTAGATCCCAATTCTTATTAAAATCAGAAAGTGTTTTCTTAAAATTTCACACATTCCCCATTTTTACTACAAACAAGTTGTTTAAATACGTGCACGGCTTCTGCTTTACTGTGAATTCGTGACTGCCTTAGATAGTTTCAAGGATGTACGAAATTTCTCTTATACAATACAATAGCACCCAATATATTCTAATATATAAAGACAGAATTTAAAAGTGGAGGAAAACACTTGAAAATCTACGTACTCATTGATAAAGACAATTCAATGTTTTAAAAAACATTTTATTGGCCGAAAAAAACCTTAATGAAATAGACATTCACGAACCATTATTACCACAAACAATTAAATGTACTTAATATAAAGATATAATTATAATGTTCTATCTAGCTTCTTCCATGAAGTCAATAAGTACAATTCATAAAAATGTTCAAACACGTTCAATTTATAAAAAAGCATATTCCATAGAGAGATAATTAATAAAACTCAATTGGAAACAATCCATCAAAAATATTCATTACGATCAATCAGAAATTACGCAAAGTTACCACACACTTCTATAAGAATGCCTCAGCTGTATCATGTTTATTTGAAACGCATAATTCGATATCAAGAAAAACGTCAAAGAAAAATATGAGCGATACGAATTCACTTTCTACAAAGTACTGACATTCTCAAGAGGCTGTCATTGCGATTATTGGCCAGTATCTCATCCACAATTATCATTGCGCATTGGTCAAGTGTTTCCTGCGAAAACATCAGTTCATATTTGAGATTATCTGGTCAAAAATTCCTCCGGGAAGTATAAAACACTCAATTAGTTTTCGTTTGCATTCAGTTGAAGCTAGCCACTCCACTATCAACATGGCTGGTAAGTTAAACAGAATAACCATTCCTCCATACAAAACCTAAATTTAAGAATTATATCGACGAATTATTAGCCTCATTAAATTATTCGATAGTCATTCGTTCTTCACATTTTTTCTTCGCGTTCAATAATCCCTTAAAAGGAATTTTTCATTCTCAACCTCAACATTTTTAGTTTTTCTTAAAAGCAGTATTTGCACAAAATTGTTTCCTATCTTTTTGTACACGACTCGCGTTATAACGCACGACTTTTAGATCTCAAATTGCAATAGATCTTCAAAGTTTCGAAGATTCATACTTCCAAATGCCCCAAAATGCTCTCTTGTATGTAACGCATTAGATGACACTTTAAAGAAAATTATACATATTATAATGTCCATTCTTAAACTCAAAGCTTCAGCGTTCTTATTTTAATTTTCAACACCACTTGAAAACTTCGGAAACCATACCAATTTTCCGTAATGGAAAACAGAATTCGGAAACGATACCTAATCTCTATTCCGGTAATTTATTTCAAATAACAAAATGCTCGAAAGTTAATGATACATTGTGAGTTTCCATAATACCCTACTCTTGCGCGCAGGTTCCCGATTCGGCCTGATGGCGGCGCTGGTGGCGCTGGCGGCGGTGGCGCGCGCGGACTTGGTCGCCCCGCACGAGGACGGCGGCGCTCTGGGCGCCCGCATCTGCGCCTCCGCAGACGCCGACAACTGGCACTTCGCGCACCCCAGCCAGTGCAACCGCTTCATCAAGTGCGACGTGGCCAACGGACGCAGCTCCATCGTCACCTGCCCCGACGGCCTGCTCTGGGACGACGCGGCGTCCGTCTGCGACTGGGCTGCCAACGTGGAGTGCAGGGCGCGGCCCCCGCGCCCCCCGCCCCCGGGCACCCGGCCCCCCCGCCCGCGCCCGTCACCCGGCCCCGGCCCCGCCACCACCGCCGCCCCGCCCCCGCCCCCGCCGCCTCCCGTCGGCGACTTCGCCCGCCTGTGCAGGCGCTACAACCCGCACCGCTACCACGTGCCGCACCCCAGCGACACCTCAAAGTTCTACAAGTGCGACTGGAACGCAGAGGTGGCCACGGAGTTCGACTGCCCCGCGGGGCTCGTCTTCAACGCCCGCATTCAGGTCTGCGACTGGGCATAAACAGCACCGATACTTCCATCTTGACTCGACACTGGCTAACACTTTGTAATAACATTTTGTAATAGCATTTAATGAATAAATGCATGCATAATATTTTCTCAGTCTAATTCCCTTGACCTCAAGTTATCTCCCTTCAATTATTTCACACATGCACTATTTTGAAGGGTCAACGAAATTCACTTTATATATCACCTAACGAAAATTCTCCAGAATTATTTCAAGTGATAAACGTCAATATAAAATGAATTCAATATAAATGATTTATTAATGAATAGTTCCCTTTTTTTCTATGATAGCTTTCCCAAAGTTAAAACAAACTCTTAATATATCAATTCTATCTAATAAATATTGTGCAATGGGACGACCTGCCGTCTTGCAAGTTAGTCTCAATATGTTTATATTTTCTAATAAAAAGGCATGTCGCATTTTTATGGTTATGAATAGAGAGCGGATTTTGATGACCTAAAACATCGCCAAAAATGTATTGAAATTGAGCATTCTATTGAATGCTCTTATAATGTTTTAAAA